>PVHX01027436.1:0-19393 GCA_004024805.1 Geosciurus inauris | reverse complement strand
AAGACTCTTTAAGCACAAGAAATAAAAGCAAGAATCAATAAATGGGATGGATTTAAACTAAAAAGCTTCTTCTCAGCAAAAGAAATAATCAGTGAGATGAAGAGAGAGCCTACAATCTGGGAACAAATTTTTGCAACATGCATATCAGAGCACAGATCTCCAGGATATATAAAGAACTCAAAAAACCAAACAACCCAATCAATAAATGGGCTAGGGAGCTGAACAGACACGTCTCAGAAGAAGACATACACTTGATCAACAAATATATGAAAAAATTTTCAAAATCCCTAGTAATTATAGAAATGCAAATCAAAACTACACTTTACGATTTCATCTCACTCCAGTCAGAGTGGCAGTTATCAAGAATACAAACAACAGTAAGTGTTGGTGAGGATGTGGGGGGAAAGGCACGCTCATACATTGCTGGTGGGACTGTAAATTGGTGCAACCAATCTGGAAAGCAGTATGGAGATTCCTTAGAAAACTTGGAATGGAACCACCATTTGACCCAGCTATCCCACTCCTTGGTCTATACCCAAAAGACTTAAAAACAGCATACTACAGTGACGCAGCCACTTCAATGTTTATAGCAGCTCAATTCATAATAGCTAAACTGTGGAAGCAACCTAGATGCCCTTCAACAGATGAATGGATAAAGAAACTGTGGTATATATACACAATGGAATATTACTCAGCAACAAAAGAGAATAAAATCATGGTATTTGCAGGTAAATGGATGAAGTTGGAGAACATCATGCTAAGCGAAGTAAGTCAATCCCAAAACACTAGAGGCCAAATGTTCTCTCTGATAAGTGGACTTTGATCCATAATATGGGAGGGGGGCATGGAAAGAATGGAGTAACTTTGGTCAAAGGGGAGGGAGAGGAGGGGAGGTGACATGGGGGCAGGAAAGATGGTGGAATGCAATGGACAGCAATGCCCTAGGTTCACGTGTGACTGCACATTGGTGTGACTCTATACTGTGGACAACCAGAGAAGTGAGAAGTTGTGCTCCATTTGTGTGCAGTGAATCGAATGCATCCTGCTGTCATGTAAACCTGGTTAGAATAAGTAAATTTTAAAAAATGAAATGTTAAATGCTCATATCCAGACCTACATCTCACGTGGTCCTCGGCTGGTTCACAGTGGTGCTGGTTTGGCACAGGGCCACTTCTCATGCCTGAGGTGGTCATGGTTTTCAAGTCTGTTGTTGGTTGTCAGACCTCAGATAAAATAATGGGACCTAATGGGATGAATGGTGTGTGTGTGTGTGTGTGTGTGTGTGTGTGTGTGGTGTGTGTGTGTGTGTGTGATGACGTTTTGGTCAACCTGGACAGCATATCTGATGGCGGTCCTGTAAGCTTATGCTGCCTAGAGCTACTGTGGGCATCTCAGTTTGCATGACACTGTCTGCTGGTTTCCCGGGGATGGAGTCATCCCAGGACGTCCTCAGATGGCATCCCCAACTTTGCACAGTGCACGGCTGTGAATACACATCATACCTACCTAAGTATATGCCTGGACAGGGCGGGGGGAGAGAGAGAGAGAGAGACAAAGGAGGAAGAGAGGGAAGTGGAAGAGAGAGGAAGAGAATAACGGGGCCTCAGTTCGATCAGTTTCTGCCAACAAGCAGGAGTGTTTTCTGCCATTTCCATAGAAATGTGGCATTCGCCTTCTCCAGGGACCAGTGATGAAAGAGATTCATTAAAATTCCAGGGAACAGTGATCTTCATCTCAGAACCTTCGGGCTGCAAAGGTTCTCTGTTTTCAGTTTTTGTCTTTATTCTCCCTCTTTGTTATTTGTAAACAGGGTGTTTTGAACATAGTGTTCTGAGAAGCCGTGGCTACGAGCTTTCCACTGCGCTGTTGAAAGAGGCCCAGGGCTTACATGGCCTGTGTCCTGCTCTCTGCACAGGAGTACATCGTTTTCTGGAATGTGAAAGGCAGAGAGGAATGTGGCTCATGAATTGTGCCTTGTCCCCCAGGTGGGAGAAAGCTGCCGGTCTGTTGGGACGGATTCCTGCAAGCCTCACTGGAGACAGGGTGCCCCTGCTTACTTCTCTGCGTTGGCAGAGCAGAGTGCCCTCCTCCAAAGAAGGGGAGCAGCAGTGTCCCGTCCTCATCTGACACACCCTGGACTAGCCTCTGGCTGCCTCTAGGTGTGCGCCAAATACTCCTCGTTCCCTTGACTCATGTGCAGCTGGAACTGAGTCCAGGCACTGTACTCTGTTTGCACGGGGTTAGGGGCATGAGATTCATCCTTTATATTAGTCAGTGGTTTTTTTTTTTGTTTTTTGTTTTTTTGCTGTGACCAAAAGACCTGACAAGAACAATTAGAAGAGGAGGTTCATTTGGTTCTCACAGTACAGAGGTCTCAGTCCACTGGTGGCTGACTCCATTTCTGGGGACCCAAGTTGAGGCAGAATATCATGGCAGAAGAGTGTGGTGGAGAAAGGGGGCTCAGGACATGGCCATCAGTCAGGAGAGAGAGAGACAGAGAGAGAGACAGACAGACAGACAGACAGACGACAGACTGCAGACCAGGGACAAAATATAAATCACCATGGCATGCCCCCAGGGATCTGCCTCCTTCAGCCACAACCTACCTGCTTACAGTTACCACCCAGTTTATTCATTCAGGTGGATTAATACACCGTTTTGATTAAGGCCATCATAATCCAATCAGTTCACCTCTGAAGTTTCTTGGATCGTCTCCCATGTAAGCTTTTGGGGACACTTGACACCTAAACCACAACGTCCTCTGTGACCGCCATAATTTCCCTTCTTCATGTGTTCTGGTGAATAGCTGTATGAAGTCAACTATATGAATTTGAGAAGTGGGAAACCTCTTGAGACATTAGGTGTATAGAGGTTGACTTGCATAATGAAGAACTTTTTCAGGTTACTAGGGATTAAAGCATTTTGATCTGCAAACAGAAATATTAAATAAAAGGAATAGATCAAAGCCACTGAGGCAGTTAGACTGAGCACATGGCGTATGCCAGCACTCTTAGGGAATGATGGATCTTTTGTTTAAACTAGGAGCTCTGTTCCAATAAAGAGTGGTAGTTTTAGATAACATCAGAGCAAAGCACTTTAATCAAACACAGAAAATAAAATGTTCTTGTAAAGAAAGAAAGTCAAGGTTGGTGGACTTTTGAAGGAAATAACACCTGCACAGAAGGGTAGGTGGGTTGGGCCTGAGACACCAGAGGATGGGTTGTTTTCAGTTTATTGTATTGGGCTCCTAACAGGATGTCTTCATCTGACATCTGTGTTTGGGTCTGGGAAGCTGCTTGTTTACATTATGTGAATTTTCCCCCACCAGAATTTCTGATGGACAGATACTCAGTCTCTGTGGAGGTACTCATATTCTCTAGCTGTCGTTTCTAAGAGAGATCTCAATTTTATTTTCTAAACTTTCTGTGAAGGTCTTTTGTTTCAGCTGCCAATGTTTTTGTTTCTATCAACAATGTATTTCTATGGTTTTTGATTGTGCTTTGTTTATTTCCTGGCTGTGTTGTATTCTCTCATCTGTATAATCGTATTGATAGTAGTTATTTTGGAATTTCCCTCAGTTCTTTTTATTGTTTTTATTACCTCCAGCTCCTTTCAGTAGTTTGTTTGGTTATATTTCTCTCTTTCCTGTTGCAGGATGCCCTTAAATATGTGTTCATCGTTGGCAGTCTGTAAGTGTGTTTCAGAGACTTAGTAACATTGATCCTGTTAAGCATCAAAGTATAAGTTCACTTTAACTATACATTAAAGTCGTCTATTCTCCATAGATACGTATTACAACTATACAAAATGTATGATGTATGTGATGTCTAACGTGCTATACATAATAACATATTATATAGATCATAATACACTAGAACAACATATGGGCAAACATGTTATATATTTGTGTACATAAATATATATTTATGATAGCTTTTATTGCATATGACAAATGAACATGAACTTGGATAGAGGCCTGTGGTCTGTACTGGACTCTCTGCTTTGGGTCTTGTAAAGCCAGAATTAGGGTGCTGGCCAGGTGGAGCTCTTTTCTCAAGGCTCTGAGGAAGAGTCTGCTCCCAGTGCACCAGGGGTGTTGGCCAGATAGTTCTGGGACTCCTGGCCCTGCTGTCTTCATTATCAGCTGTGGCATATCAAATTCTTCTCATGCTCGATTCTCTCTGAGCTCCACTTTTGCTACTGGCTGGAGAATCTCTCTGCTTTATAGTGACACGTGTGATGCGTTTGAGCCCACCTGGGTCGTGTCCTTTCTGCTGTATAAGGTGGCAAGCAGGGGAGTGGTACCTCATCCTATTCATGGATTCCACGCCTGCTAGCCAGGCATAGTGGCTTATGCCTGTAATCCCAGCAACTCATGAGGCTGAGGCAGGAGGATCACAAGTTCAAAGCCAGGCTCAATAACTTAGCAATGCTCTGAGCAACTTAGTGAGACCCTGTTTCAAAATAAAAAATAAAATAAAAAGGGATGGGGGTGTGGCTAAGTAGTGAAGTGCCCCTGGGTTCCATCTCCAGTAGCAAAAAAACCCCAAATAAATAAATAAATAAAATAATAAAGAATTCCTCCTACTGTATTTGCCAGCAGGGGGAGCAGTCTGCGTTGTTCCACACATGGGAAGCGGCTCTTGGGGAATACCGGCCTCTTAATCAGACCCCTAGCTAGCCTTCCCAGTAGTGTAGCCTCTTGTGACCACTTCTGGTGGTGGCAGTGCCATGACCACCTCTGCGGTGTCCTGAGTTCTGCTACGTGAGCCAGCAATCCCTCTGCCACCGCTTAGGGCACAGATTCCTCTCCCACTCCACCAGTCACCCGTGTGCTTCTCATCCTGTCCAGACTTGCTGACATCTCTCGCCTGCAGTTCTCTCTTCTGATTTTGTTCTTGTGTGTTCCTACTTGCTCAGGATTGATAGTGCGTATCCCTCAAAATTCATAGTTTGAAACTGAACCCTCAAGAAGAGGGTATTCTGATTCATAGATGAGTACCACGGGAGGTAATATTAGTGTCCTAAATTCACTCCTCTCTTCCTCTTTTCACCACAAGAGGACACAGTGCTGTGACTTCCACCACTGTGGACAGGCATCAAGACTTCACCTGGGTGAAAGAGAGTGCTCACCAGACATGGGATCTTCTGGTGCTTTGGTACTGAATTTCTCCCGAACTCTGAAAAAGGCTTTGCAGTTCATGAATTACTCAAGTCTCAGGTATTTTGCTATAGCAGCAAGAATGAACTGAGGCACTACCCTTTGACTCATTTATTGTCTTCGATCTTTATTGCTCTATGACAAAATTTTCTTTTAGATTAGTATTTCCTCTAAGAAAAAAGCATCATTTTATGGCAACATAAAACTAGACTGAATTAATAAAACACTGGCTTTGAAATCAGAGATCTAAGGTTTCGGGTTCCTTTTGTGATATCTAGACTCCTGTTGCTGCCTCGTGCACTTTCCTTTGAGAAGACAGTTTTCTTACAACATTGAACTGTGCTATCTGGAAAGTAAAATATTTATTGAATCATGGAGGTAATTTTAAAGAACATACTGAGGAGCTGCATGTTTGATAACAGCTGGAAGTTTTGGCTGCATTTTTAGGTGGGTATTCTGTCAGGATCTTTTTGAGCTTTGCTTAAAATTATTTCTTCTTAAATTTAAGACATTGTCTTTAGTTGGTAACAGATGAAATATTAAATAAATATGCAAGCCTCCAAGGCTCTCAGCCTTGCTGCTGTAGTGTTTTATCGATGTCTTCTTTGATGTCCTGCCTGCTTTTTCAAGCCCTTCACACGTTTTCCAAGATCAGTTCTGAAGACTGAACAGTGTCTAGAACAGAGAGCCAGGAGCAGCAAGCAAGGTGCACGCTGCCTTCTTTCCTTTGAGCAAAATGAACTGATTTAAATCTGATTTATCGCTTTGAAGAAACTTATCATTAAAAATACGATCCCATTAGTTCTAATTTAGAAATAGTCTAAGCCAATGTTTGAGTAATACATCTGTTCACAGGTGAGGCTGCAGATCTATTTACTGATTAGAATACACAAATCATAAGACAGATGATTTTTTACTCACTAATTTTTCAGCCATATTCATTGATAAATTTTAGGAAGAAAGCCACAGGACTACAAAAAAGGTACAGGAAACCTCACAGTACTAGGAGATATTAATATTTAAAACAATAGTACTGATTTAATTGTATTTAAAGATGTGTTTTCTAACATTTAACAGAGTCTGCTTCTATGGGATTTCAGAACTGACACTTGGAGATCAGTACATATAATTAAGTGACATACACATATATATATAGTGAGCTTGATTGTGGATTTTTCTTGTTTTCTGATTGTTTACTTGCATAAAAATATTTCATGCTTTAATATAGATTATTTGCCACGTATATGGGAAATGATTGGTATCATTAAATTCCTGCTGTTGTTTTCTTACATTTCTTTCTGGGAAGATGTTAAATTCCTCTGTCAAGATGTTTGGCTTCAAAAAGCCTTAGTTTTTCTCATCTGTAAAATGGAACCCTAAGAGACTGGCTATATAAGGAAATACATACATGACATTTATAACTCCTTCTGTTGATATTAGTGTGAAACTGGTAGAAAAGTAATATGTGATATTTTCTTTAGTTAAATTTTCTTTATTTCATGAGTTCTTTGTGGAAATTCCCTTGTTTTGCAAATATATATATCCATACATACACATATATTTGTATATCTGCATATATGTGTCAATATATATATACATATATATACATACATGTATTGCCTTGTTACATACATGTGTGTGTGTGTGTGCATGCAATATAAGGGCATGAGGACACTCTCTTCTAAGTTTTCTATATATAGTTTGTACTATGCCTAAGAACTAAGGAAAAACTAAAATACACACCCCAGAAAAGCAAAATAGCAAAACTTGCTGTAAAGATATACAGGTAATTTTTCTCCCTGACAGAATACCTTTTCAAATAAGACAGCATAATCTGGAGTCCCTGTTACCTACAAAGTTCAGAATATAAGAAAGTTAACTAGACACACAAGGAAGAGAAATGTGACCCGTAATAAAATGCGGTCCATCGAAAAACACTCAAGAGAAAGGAATGATGTAAACAGCAATTATATATGCTGATGAGAGAAAAAGATGGACATAAAGAATGATGAACAGATGAAAAAAATTTCAGAAGAAAATGATAAACTATAAAAAATAGAATTCTAGGACTAAAAATTAAAATGTCTAAGTTGAAAACTTTTCTTGGAACAAAAACAAATGCAATAAATTGGAAAGAGTTACACATATGGTAGTTATTAATCCAATGGTATTAACAAACTCTTTAAATATGAACAGTGCAAAAACACTAATCAAAAGACAGAGATGACAGAGTGGGTTACAAACAACAGCAACAAGCCCCATTGTATGCTGTCTATAAGAAACCTACTTTAAAAATGAAGATTCAGACTGTTACAAGTAAAGGAAATATTTACTGTGCCAACATGAATTAAAAGGTCAGAATATCTACAAAGTTTAGACTAAGCAGACTTAGGAATGAGGAAGATTATCAGGGATTAAAGAGGTGCATAACATAATGACAGAGCATCAATTTTACAAGAAGATAGAACTGGACTTAAAATGTATGCATCTAACAAGAGTATGAAAATACATGATGCAGAACTGAGTACAGTTCAAAGACAAATAGACAGCCAATCCTATAGCTGGCAACTTCAACACTCCCTTTTGAGATTATGAGAGACTCAGCATGCAGAAATAAGTGAGGGTATCAATGATGTGAATGGCAGCATCAATGACTAGGATAGAGCAAATTTTGAGCCATACATATTTGGAAATCAATTAATATATCTCTAAACCAAACCAGTCATCAGTTAAAAAAAGAGAGAGATCTTAAGAAAAATATGTGAAAGTATTGTGGGATATACTGAAATTGGTGCTTACAAAGAAGTTCATAGTATTAAAATGTCTATATTAGAAAAGATAAAAGATAAAATATATTAGAAAAGATAAAAGATGAAATCAATAAACTGAGTTTTAATTCTAGGAAACTAGAGAAATGAGAGCAATTTAAGCTTGATTCTAGGAGAAAAAGGAGAAATAATAAATGTAAGAGTACACATAAATGCAATTAAAACAGAAAAACAATAGAAAAATTCAACAAAAACAAAAACTGGTTCTTTAAACAGATCAAATAAAATTTATAACCTTTCAGCCAGGCTAACCAAGATAAAACACATAAATTATCAATATCAGAAATGAAAGAAGGGACACCACTACTGATCCAACAGCATTGAAAGGATACTAAAGAGATAATATGAAAATTCCTATGCAGTAAGGAGGTTGGAAATATATAGAGTTGAGAGTGGATTCCTTTGTGTTATAGTGTATATATGAAGTGTCCCCCAAAGGCTGATGTGTGAGTTAATGCAAGGAAGTTGAGAGGTGAAATGTTTGGGCTATGAGAGCCTGAACTTATTGGTACATTAATCCATGGATAGGAATTAATAGTTAACTGGGTGGTGACTGTAGGAAGTGGGGGATGTGGCTGGAGGAGGGGGGTCACTGGGGGCATGAGCCTGGAGTATATATTTCGTTCTTGGTGAGCATAGCTTTTTCTGCTTCCTATTGTCATGTCCTGAGCTGCATTCCTCTGTCACACCCTCCTGCCATGATGTTCTCCCTTACCGTGGACACAGGGTAATGGAGTTGACCATCTATGGACTTGAGACCTCTGAAACCATAACCTTTTTCTCCTCTATATTGTTCTTGTCACATCTTTTGGTCATAGTAGTGACAATGCTGACAAACACTGAGAAGCATCGCTTGGGCTTCTCTTTCTGCCCCGTGGGTGGAGGACTGATGTGCTCTCCTCCATCTCAAGTCATTGTATGAATCTGAGGCATTTTGTTAGAACAATGGAAAATAAACTTCTCCATGTAGAATGACTCGTCTGCAAAGTGAATGTTTCCCACTCATGTGGAGGATGTTCAGGTTCGCGGTAGCCTGGTTGTGCTGGGGATACTCCTTCAAGTGATGACAAGGGGACCCAAGTTTCTTTCGTTACAGTTTCATTTCCTGTAACAAGTGGCCTTTGAACTCAGTCATAAAAAGGAGGAAAGAATATGAACTCGTTATGGTTTGGATCTTTAACATTCCCCTAAAAGCTCGTGTGTTAGGCACACACACTATTCTGCCGAAAGCACTGTCTCTCTCGAGTCAATGGAAGCTCTTAATAAGTTTGCCTTAAAGTGGAGATTAGTTTGGATTATCCAGGTAGGACCTACTATAATCACAGGATCCTTAAATGTGGAAGATGGAGATAAAAGAGAAGTCAGAGGGAGGTGACATAAGGACACTCAGCAATGTTCACATGTTTAAAAGATGGGTTTATAAGAGTTGTAACCTCATCAGTGGCTTAATCCATTTTAATCCATTTGATGGGTTAATCATCTGAATGGGCTACTGAATGGTACTGTAGGCGTAGGTGCCATTGGAGGAATTAGGTCATGAGAGCATGGCCTTGGAGACTGTACCTTGTCACTGGCCTCTTATCTCTCTTCTCCCCTTTTTCCTTTTTTCTCTTGCCATGACCTGAGAAGATTTTCTCTGCCATGATGCTTCTGCCTGGAGCCAGCCAACCATGGACTGAGGCCTTTGATGCCACGAGCCCAAATAAGCTGGCTCCTCCAAGCTGTTCTTGTCAGATATTTTGGTCACAGTGACACAAAGCTGACTATACAGAAGGAGCACAGAGGTCTAGGCAGGCAAAAGACAAACATTTTCCCCTGTGTTCTGCTGTACTATTTTGTTTTTCAACCTAAGCAAGCAGGAAGAATTTCAAATGGGGACTTGATATGTTTCTCTGGGAATCTGAGCTGGAGGCGACAGGGCAGAGAAAAAGAGATATGTGCATCTCCGCAGATGATGAAGTAGGGACATCTGAGTTTTCCTGTGGGTTTAAGATAATTTCAGCTGGTAGCAGGCTTGTAATCATTTTAAAAGGGATATGTCCCATGAGGACTGTGTGGAGAGGAGAAATCTATCTCAACACAAAGGTTTTGGGCTTGACAGCAGCTAGAATGGGCACTTTTAAAACTCTAGGTGAAAAAAAAATGCCCAGCAAAGTAAAAGCCAGCAACTGACATGCCTAGACAGAGCCACCACCTGAGTGCGGTTGTGCCCAGCACTTACCAAGCGGGAAAGCACTTCCCAAGTGCAGACTGTTTTATCATGGTGATTTGTGAATGTGTTTGCACACATAGTGGTGCCACTCTAAATCTGTCTCATTGGGATTTCATGGATCTTCTTCCTTGGCTTGGAACAACCTAGGAAGCTTATGGTGCCTGTGTACCAAAGCTTAATCGAAATTGTAGGTAATTTCAGAGAAACTTGCTGTCTGCCAATATTTCCTAAGAGAAAGCTATGCTACTCAACATTGTTCCTGCCTTTGCCAAGGCTTTTCTTTATTACTAGACTGGAAGAGTCATTTTCTCTGATCCAAGAGCATGGGTAGGATTACCTCTTAACAGCAAGTCATATGAGGATGCAGTAAATGAGTAAGGGGACACAGCTGTGGAGAAGGAGAACCCGAAACAAGAGAGAACGCAGTGTGGAGCCTGGGGGGGGGGTGTGAACAACCCAGGGGCAGTTCATCTAGAGTGAACACATTAGCTGGATGGGGAACCAGCCAGACGTTGTCTGAGCCATGTTTTCTCGCACCATCTTTGAGTTTGGAATTGTTTATTGAGGGGATGGTTTGGAGATGCTGGGTTCTAACTAGTCTGGCCCCCATAGGTTTGACAGCATTTGTACTGGTCTCTTTAAGAAATGGTGGTGGTCAGGGTGCACCTACCTGGGTGCTACTGAACTTAGCAGAAAACAACTACCAAAACTTTTCAATATTATGAGAGAAAGCTGGGGATGATTTGAAAAGCCAAAACCCAAAATCCAAAAGATTTGTCCTTCTCCATTCTCCCTCCTGAACCATCCATGAACAGTCTCATTTTTGGTTGCTGAAGAGAGATGTAGCTACTCTACAACAAATGTCAATTAAAATAAAGTGGGTATTTACTAAATGTATCATACTGTAATGTAATTATATTAATTGTGTAATGGATTGAGACTTTGGGGGTATTGCAATAATTTGAATATATTTTGATTATGAGTCTTGGGGGCCAGAGGGTAAATTCAGGTAGGCAGAGTATTGGTTCTCTGAAGATGTATGTCCTGATCCCTGGAAACAATATATTATGTTACATGAAAATCGGGTTTTCAGGTAGCAGATGGAATTAAAGTTTCTGAGAGGTTTACCTTAAAGTGGGGATTATTTTGGACTGTCCAGGTGAGACCTAGGTGATCACAAAGATCCTTAAATGTGGAAGATGAAGGTAGAAGGGAAAGTCAGAGGAATGTTGTAACATAGAGTGTGACTGTCAGGGGGATTTTTTTTCCTCGCAGATTCTAAGAATGACACCCACAGACAGAGGGTGAGAGCAAAGGGACGACATTTATTAGAGTAGAAAGCAGAGCTTCCCAAGGGGAGGGGTCCCAAGAGAGGGTGGCCCATGTGTCTGATGATTTCATGGGCTCAGTCTGTCCCTACAGGCCATTGGGGGATATAGGATCCAAAAGGGGTGGATCAACTCTATTTTGTTTTCAACACATCAGTGGTGGGGGAGGGATTTTCAAGCCTTTGTAAACATAAGGATGGATGAGGGATTGTTGGCAGAAGAGGAAGTGCTTCCTGGAGGTTTTGTGGTTGGCTCTTGCAAGAGGAAGGCAGCTAAGCAAGAGCCGTTGCAGTTGAAGCTGTCAGGAGGGTGAAGGGATGCTCCCCAGGCCGAATATCTCCTTCAGGATGGCAAGGTCTCATCCCTTCTTCCCTCCCCAAGGCCTGTATCCTCTCTGCCCTTGTCCTCCTGCTTCTGTGTGATGTGAGAAAGGGACCCACGGTTGTGGGATGTGAGGATGATGGAGGAACAGCTCCATTGGTCAAGGCTTGTGGGCAGACTTTAGAAAACAAAAAACACAAGGAAACCGATTCTTCCTTACTCAGCAGTGGGCCTTGTGCCACCCTGACTGTACCCAGGTGACACCGTTTCATACTTCTTAATGGTAGCAGTGTGAGGTAATAATTTTCTGTTGTTTAAATCACTGGGTTTATAGCAGTTCGTTACAACAGAGGTAGAAAAGCTAACACGCTAAGTTTGTCAGTATAGAACATGGCATGTTGGGTATTGACCAGCCTGGATCACGAACCATTGACCTATCCTTGATCATCTGTCTATTTTTGTGCATTTTTCCTTTTCAGAAGTCTGGAGTGAGAATATGGAATTCTCTGGAGTTCCCCATATGGAAGGTTCTAGAAATACATTATAGTGTACAATGCTTTTAGTAGAATGGCAAATTGCTATTCTAAATAAATATTTCCTTTTGACCATCAATCGATCTTAGCAATGTGTGATTTTTGAAAATCACTAACACATGGAGAGAAGTTGGAATTTCAGTGGCAATTAGAAGAAGGGCAGATTCTGATGTTGGTAACCTTGTCACAGTGGAAGCAAGAATGGTGAGAAAAGTCATAGTAAAAAAATAAGGGGATGGGAATAGAAGAATTCCTTTAGACAAAATGCACTCCAAGTAAACACAGGGTGGGAGGTAGTAGAGTGAAAGGGTCACAATCTTTAATTGGCCGTGAACCACCTTTCTGTATTTAGTTCTGGAAATGGAACTATTTTCTTGACTTTGATGAGGACATACACTACTTCATTGTTAAAGTCAGAGACCTTATTGGCTTTTCCTTTTAGCCCCACAGTTCCATGGAATGAAAGGTATGTTTGTTTATGAACCAGAAAGGAATTCTCTGGGTTTCTTGCTAATGGCTTCATGATCTCATGTGGAGTCTGAAAATAGAGTTTTACAGTAAGGAAAACCCCATGCATTTTCTCAGGAGTCTGAATTTCATCTCAAATTCTGAAGTAATTTCCTCCCCTCTTCTGTCTGTACTTGTGATTGTAAACTCTGGAAGCTTTTGATCTACTCTGTTTTCCTGAAATATAGAGCTCTGAAGCTCTGGATTGTCCTTTAAACCCTTGAAATCTGGTTCTAGGACCAACCTCAGCATCTACTACTGCTGCTTCAAAATGTAGAACCCCAAAATGTAGACATCTAAAGGTGTTGTCACAAAATCTTTGGCTGGTGCTCTTCATGCCAACAAGTGGCAGGTGTCGTGGAGATGGTGGCGATGGTGGTAGCTATGGCTGAGATTGTGCAGACGGTGGTTGTGGTGGTGATGGTGGCTGCGATGGTAGATGGTTGTGGTGGTGATTATATAGGCCAACAGTGACAGAAAAATTCCTTCAATATGGTGGACCTTGTCCACCTTTCAAACTCAGCACATAGCATAGTACTTGGCTGATGTGTTTAGTAAATATGTGATGAATAAAAGAAAGTAATGAAAACAAACAACCATACAGTTCTGGAAACCACATCTCTTGCCACTCCTTCTCTTAGAAGAAAAGACAAATTATTTCTACAAGTTCTACATAAACTCACCCAATTATCTACCCATTCATCTTTCCATGGACTTTATTCATTTATTCTAGCAAACATCTATTGAGCATTTACTATTACATGCTAAGTCCTGGGAAATTAATGAAGAAAATGACAGATATTTTTTCTTTCAGCGTCAGAACAGGGAGAGGTACAGACATTTATTAATAATGAGATTCAGTGACAGATAGGTAAGGATACATCATGGTATAAAAGTCTGGGTGGTAGGGCTGAGTCTGAAGGATTGGTGAGGTGAGTAGGCTTTTCCTACTGAAAACAGGGGAGACACTGGCATCCCAGGTAAACAGGAAGTCTGTCATGGTGGTGTGTTCAGATAACTTCATGTTCTGGGCACTCTGGTGTCTACTGGCATGTTGGCACAAGGTGTCAGTGTGACAAATAGAGTTGGTCCAAGAAGAGGCGACTGCAATCTTGGTTTATTTCTTGGTCCCAGCTGCTTCCACAGCTCAGGAAAGGCTGGCCACCACCTCCACTTGCCCCCAAACCACACGTTCAGAATATTTATGAAAACCAAGGCCTCCTGTGTTGAAGAGACTTCGTGCCCCAAGAACGTTTTGCTCTGGAAGAGAAGGATGAAAGCAATTTGTTTATTTACTCTGTGTTTAAAAAAACAACAACAAAAAACTCCTAGGAGCCTGTTTATCTGACAAATACTTTGCTCATCTAGATAAACAGCCTGTTCACCCACACCAGAGTGCCCAACAGGGCAAAGAGCTTGCTTAGCAGAACACATTGAAAAATCTTTATTAAACTATGTGGGCAGACCCAAAAGTCCTGGGAAGATCTGCTCCTGCCTGTCTTTGCCTTCTGAGATATTGCCCAGCAGAGGCAGCATTCTCTCCTACTGCCAAGGGGTCAATAAACTTAGCATGGCTTGATAAACAAGTGATTCAGTGCAAGATCAGGGAGCTGACAGTTGACATTTAAAATGTCTGAGGACAAAGGAGTAGGAAGAAAAGAAAATCTAGGCTTGTCTAATTGTGTGTCACTTGTATTATGGGTTGATACAGAGTTCAGGGCGGTCAAATAATTTCTTGATTTATTGGATCAAGCCAACTTAAGGGAAGGCAATATAAATATAAATACTAATTATTGTCACAAGAAACAAAAGACATTTTAAATATTTATGACAGAATAACTAACAGAAAATAATTGAAAGTACATCATGGAAAATATATTTACAGTTTTTCTCAAGAAATGCCATAGCTGGTGCCACTATTTTCTAACTTTGTTTACAAAGCAGAGAAGTTAATTTTTGTTCTTTCCCATTGCCTCCCTTAGAGTTTTGTTGCAGAGTGTGATCAATGTTTATTACAAATATTGGTGAAAAATCTAAGGGGTTAAGAAGGGTTGATCAAACTGGGTCAAGATTTTTATTTAAAAATATACCTATGTAATTTGAGATTAGGTGGTTAATATTATTAAACTTTGAAAAAAGTCACTTCCATTTCTGGTTTGACTTGAAAAACAAAGTCTGATTGCATTTGGTGATTTAACTGTATTAGTATTTTTCTTTACTTGCACTGACAGTGTCACCATGCAACATGGGATCTGTTTTAATGAGCTCATTACAAAGGGGGGCTGTGTGGAGGACTGGGGAGAGCCATGAGAAGGGGTATCGTTTTAGTCTGGATACATGAAGGCCTCTGTTTGCTCTGCACATTATTCTGTGAGCAAAATATTAAACGTCCTATTTTTTGGAGAATGCGTTAATGATATATGGACACAGGTATTTTTCGTGCATCTGCACAGTGACCCACACATTTGCAAGTGCAGGGATGGAGTCCATGAATGTGCACCAGCAGCCAATGCAGAGGATGCTCTTTCAGTGCTATTGGCCCACTCCTGGCCCTGTCCCTCTGCCCTGATTGTTGCCATCCACTCCTTAGGGCACTCTCTGCTCCTGTCTGCACATGCTCCAGCCCAATGACTTATCTTCTTTGTTATTTTGAATGACATTTTTCTAAAATGCATATATTATAAAATCCCTGCTTAACAATCTTTCAGTGGCCCCCTGAATCTTTGGAAAAAAGTTCAAACACTTTAAAATGGCAATATACACAGCCCCTGCTACCCCTCCCGTATTCTCTTGGAGCTACCATTTAGACATTTGCAACTAGTTGGTACTACTCCACTTCATGTTTAAGGATGCATCTCAGTACCTTTCTCTAAATTATATTCCATGATTTACCCCTGGACAGAGCTAGATGGTCTTGATGGTGCTCACAACACCCTGGGTACACTCTGATCACACCATGGTACCGCTTGCTACCACCACTCTTTGGCCACATTTTGTCTTTCCCAGTTGACAAATATTTCTCAAGATCCAGGACCAGGTCATCCACCTCTACAGACTTGCCTACCACCAGGCTAATGTAGGCATTCAACAATGATTTATTACACTAATTATAGAAATACATGTATACATGGTGTATGGGCTGGATTGTATTTTGTGCTATCCCATTAATATCTTTAAGTCCTAACTCCCAGAGAGGCTAAGCTCTTCTCTCAGAATGATGGTTTGGTGGGGTGGAGGGTATGGCGGCTGGAGTGTGGCTCATGACCTCCAGGAGCCTGTGTTGAAAGCACAGGCAATCCAGAGCCGAGGTGACCCAGGGCATACTGACCTAGTGCACTGTGGTGGCCAGGCCTGGGTCTGAGGGGATGGCTACTTCACACAGAGCCAAAGCTCAGGAATCTGAGCATTCACTATCCAATGTCCTCAACCTCCCACTTCCTGAGGAGTGACAGGAAAATCAGAGTGGTGCAGAGTTTAATGGGTTTGCAGGGCTAGCCAAGAGTGCAGGAGCTTTGCAAACCCTGATGAACACAAACTTGAACTAATACTGTTGCCCCAAGTGCTATATAAACCCCTAGACTATTGGGATATCTTCTTGCCCCTGTGAGAGTTCTGTTTATATTCTTCACACTTAAATAATTCTTACTGCTTTCACTCTTGCCTTGTGTTGTCCCATGAATTTCATTCTGATTTGTAAGACAAGATCCTGGAAGAAAGCTGGTGGTGAGCTGCTGGGGTCTCTGGTAACCCTGGGGCATGGCCCCCATTTAGCATTGAGACACCGAGAGCTGAGCACACCACTCAGTAGTAGTGGAGAAGAATTAGGCTTTGCTCGCGGTGACCCTCGGAGCTATGCAGGCCAGCATTTCCTGCTATGATTAGCTGCTTACACTAAAACAGGCTTTCTTGGCTGCAGAGGCCTGCAGCTTACGCACATGCCACCACCAACTTAAGCAGAGAATGGAATTTCACCTCAAACTCTGGTTTCACCAGGACTTCAGATTGCAACTGTGTTTGCAGATAAGATTTTTACTGGAGTAATTAAGTTGGGTGATGTCATTAGGCTGGGCTGAGCTCCAGTCTGTCTAATGTCCTCATGAGAAGAGATTAGATAACAGACACACAGAGTGGAACCGTGTGAGATCACTTTGGTTGTCCTTGAGCCCCAAAGAAACCAATCCTGCTGCCACCCCACCTGGGACTCCCAGTTGCCATAACTGTCAGGGAATGTTCCTGCTGTTTAACTCGTAGTCTATGGTTCTGTGTTCTGGCAGCCCCGGAATTGTGCATATAGAAGGAAAAGAAAGGACAACTGAAACAAACCAATAGAAGACTTGGGTTAAGATGCATTTAGCACATATAGGTGATAGCTCTATTCATTTTATATTAATTCAATTTGATAGATATTTCTAATGAGAGAAGGGAACAGTCACTAGAGTTTAAGCCAAGTGTGCAGCTTTGAGCTCTTTTCTGACTTACTGAGTATGTGCTATCAATAAGTTTTTTGTGTTTTTTTTGGAGGGGGGCACTACTGGGCATTGAACTCAGGGGCACTCGACCACTGAGCCACAAACCCATCCCTATTTTGTATTTTATTCAGAGACAGGGTCTCACTGAGTTGCTTAGTTCCTCGCCATTGCTGAGGCTGGCTTTGAACTCGTGATTCTCCTGCCTCAGCCTCCCGAGTGGGATTACAGGCTTGCACCACGGTGCACAGCTCAACAAATTATTCAGCCTGTATCTGAGCCTGTGACTTCATATGAAATACAAATACATGGCAACATTTTTTATTAAAATATATTAAAGCTTAAATAAAAGTATAAAAATGTTTTATATAATGCTCTTCTATGGTTGGATGTTAGTTTTGTGAGTAACTTATTCTATGAGGTCATAAAGATATGTTATCTCTTGGGTTGTGCATCCCCAACCTGTATACCTGAAATCCAAACACTCTAAAAGCTGAAACCACCTAAGTGTTGACATAATGTTACAAGTGGGAAATGCATCATCACAAAACTGTTTCAGGCACAGAATTATTAAAAATGCCATATAAAATGACCTTCATTTTCTGTGTATGAAAGGTGCATATGAAACAGGAATTAATTTCATAGTTAGACCTGGCTCCCTGCCCAAGTTATCTCATTATGTATAAGCAAATACTCCAAAATTGGAAAAACTCTGAGATTCAAAATACTTTCAGTCTGAACTATTTATATAAGACCAAAGCCATATCTCCATTTCAAAACAATTAAAGTATTTTAATGTTTGTGATAAATATTGTCTAATTAATCATAGATGTTTTATACCCAGTTATACAATCACTAGTAGCAGATGAAATATGTCACACCAAAATAGTTTGTATGTCTATTGCAACCTCTACATTTATATATGAAACTTTGTTGATTTTGAATGTGAAAATCATATCTGTTCATGTTAATTTGCATTTAGTTGGTGATTAGTGGGTTGAATCTTTCCATATATTTTTATTTTCCTTTGCAAATTATTTTTACTTTTGCCTATTTTTAAATGAATGTATGTGTATATATATATGTGATATAATACAGTACATATGAACAATATTTATATATGTTTAATGCACATATTTTTAGTATAAAATTTATCTTTTGATTCTGTTCATGGTTTTTTAGGGAATCTTTTTATAGGTAAGTCTATCTATGTTTTTTCCTTCAAGTTTGTAGTTGAAAAAACACAACCCATGGTAAAATTATAAAAATATTCACTTCCAGTGATTTTCACAATTTTCCTTTTACTGATTGGTTGATCGATTTATGGGTGTTTAAAACAATGATCCACTTGGAACTTATTTAATAGAAGGAGGAAGAGGAGCTAGGACTGTATTTGATTTCCAATGTGAAACCACTAGTTTCAATGTCATTAATGTCATACCCAGATTTCTCTTTGATTAAAGCTACCACCTCCTGCAGCCCACTTATTTAATTTCTTTAATCCACGAGTCAGCATTGCCCATCTTCGTCCTGCATGACAAGATGCTGGTACATATGCACCGTGCGCTGGCTGACTCAGGCTGTTCTGCTTTGCTCACTTCCTCACCTCTTGTGCGTGTGGTTGGCGAAACACCTCCATCTGTGTCTTTCCTGAGTTTGGCCAGATCTCACTTCATTTCTTTTAGTTTATTGTCTAGTTTTGTTCTTAGTTTTTGTATTTCCAATTCAGTGTACTTCCTTTATCCCAGAAGGCCTGGTTGGGTGTCTAGACAGACAGACACAGACATAGATGTGGGTATAGGTATCTCCTTAGCTTGGGTGCTGTGTTGCTGGGTTTAGGTTTTCTTTTCCTCATCAGTGGTCCTTAGGGTGGGGGTTCAGATGTGATGCTCTCTCTTTCCCCTCTGGCTGCCGCCTAATGCAGGGCTTTTGCTCCGGGCTGGCAACGTGCGTGCAGCTTGGTAGCTGGGCGGTGCCCCGCTCCTGGTTCTGGCATGTCTTGCTCTGAGCAGGAGCAGGCAAGGTTGGCCAGGGGGT
>PVHX01027435.1:0-19388 GCA_004024805.1 Geosciurus inauris | reverse complement strand
GCAGAGAAAGACCCAAGGCGCTCTTGAATCTGGGAGAGGTCCTAAAGTGAGAATGGAGCATGAACTTGAATAATTCCCTCAGTGCCTGCTACCTCCCTGAGGGGACAGAGAAGCTTGGGGTCAGTTGACAAGGGAGCCTGGTGAGACCGGGTGTGAGCGCTAACAGGAGAAGAGGGGAGTGGGTGAGAGAAGGAATCCACTGGAGGGGCAGAAGCTGTGGCTATAGGAGGAAGGGCAGGAGCTGTGGCTACAGGAGGAGGGGGATGCCGGACAGGTGGGGCCGAGAGCAGCTCAGGTGGATCAGTGAAAGAGGAAGAAGATAGGTAAAAACATTGGGAAGGAGGTGTGGGATTTTCTTTAGCAAGGATAACTTGAAGGACAGAACAGGTAGAATAAAGGTTGGGGCGAGAGCGTACTTCCCAAATAGCCTGAACATAAGTGGTCTCTGTCCATCTCCTTGTCCGGTGACAAAAACTAGCCAAATCAGTGAGGATTTGAAAATCAAAGGTTCCCTCTGGAGGCCATTTTGATCCATTGTCTAAGCCATACTGAGGCCAGACTTCAGTAGAAAGTAGGACCAGACGCTCATGGCATAGGTCTTCAGCAAATCCCAGCTCCTCAAAATTGTAATACAGACAACCCAAAGGAGTTTTGGGGTCTGGAGAAGAGCTGGCATTTCCCATGGCTTCCCAGCGTTCACGGAAGTGGACAAGGACGGTAAAAGGCGTCCCAAAACCCGTTCAAGTCCACCGGAAAATGGGGTGGAGCCAAGTGAGGAGCCCAAGCGTCCTTGTAGACCCCTCAGGGCTCGGAACGGAATTCGGATGGCTCACCAGGACTGGGGATGTCTCCCCAGTACTGTGGCCTTAGGCAGGAGTCTGTGCACACATGTGACTTCCAGACAGACCCCCGGTGCAAGCGGGATGAAGCTGGGGAGCCAAGGGAGACGGGTTGAGGGAAGCCTACCTCACTTTTGTCAGTCTGGAGAGCGGAGAGTGGTTCCCAGTCTGGTCCGGAGGGTCCCACCTCTACCCCTGTGCAGGGGGAGGTTTGAAAATTCTCCCGGGTTTCGCGCACCAATCTGTAAGACGAATGACCAGATGGAGGTGAAACAGGACCAACACAGGCTTTTATTCTAGGAAATACGCTCCCGGACCAGTTTCCCGGCCAGTCACCAGGCTCGAACATGTTGGGAAAATGGCGCTGTGCCTCGTGTTACACATGGTTATATAACCTCTCCCCATCCGGAAAAGGCAGGCTTGAGGCCAGGAAGAGGTGTTGACTTAGAGTCCAGTGTCTTCTGAGATTGGTTTGGTGCAGCAGGTGATGTCAGACCCCTTCCGGTATGAGCCGAGAGCCGTACTGTAAGTTCGCTTTTTCTTCCATACAGATCACTGGGGGCCGCCATTTTGGTGTGCTTGACGCATGTGTGCTGCGCTCATCGCATGTGTGCTACGTTTGTCGTGCGCGACAGTGAGTGGGCTGGCTCCTGGTGTTGTGTTGGTGCAGCGCCGCGGCACGCAGGGTCTGGTTTTCTGTGTCTGCCTCCGACCTAACAGATGTGACAGAAGTGTGGCCAAAGCACTCCATGGGAAGTGATGGGCATTTCCATGTTCGAGGCCTAATTCAATTCACCTGTGCAATTTCATTTTAGACTGGTAGTGTCCAATAGAATTAAAAAAAAAAATGTATACCTTACCTGGCAGGAGAGATACCATGATCACAAAAGTGGTTTTCCCAGGGCGAGGCTTATCCTTTGTACTCTGTATATGCTGACCCTATGATTTCTCCAAATGTTGGATGCTCAGCTGCATAATTTGTGGTAGTGGGGAACTATGTTCAAGCTCTATTAAAAAAAAGTGTGAATCTTAAAGTGAAATATATGTAATTTTAAAAGTTCAAGTAGTTGCATTAAAAATTAAAGAAGAGAAACTAACATTAATATACATTTTAGTTAAGCTCATATATCTAAATATTATAACTTTTAATACATGATTCATATAGAATTATTGAATTACTTCACATTATTTTCTTTACACTAAGCCTTCAGAATACACTGTATACTTTAAATGTATAGTGCATCTGAAATTGGGCCAGATACATTTCAATTTGAGCTGGCCATATTTGAAACATTTAATAACTAAATGTGGCTGGTACCTAAAATATTAAACAGTGTAGACTTAAAAGAAAAAATATAAACAATATTTAATTTAATTCCTTTATCAAACACTTAAATTTACTATTAAATTCAAATTAAATATATATTTTAAAAATTTGTTCTTTTTAGTTATACATGACAACAGAGTATATTTTGACATATTTGTACAAACATGAAGTATCTATCGCTTTAATAAAGGGGGGGAGGAGCCACGTGGCTTCTCCACGAGTTGTAGTCCAGAGAGATGGAGGAAGAAGGGGTCCCTGGGTTAGACAATATGGAGTCTCTCTGGATGGTGGCGATCCGTAGAGCCAATCTCCCCAGGCCCCAGGGTGTAGGTAAAAATCTGCTCTGCCCCAGCAAGATGCAGAGACACCGAGGACAAGAAGCAGGGACACCACAAGGGGTGAGGAGCAGAAAAACACCATTTATTCTAGAAACTACAGAAGCTTAAATACACTCTTGAACAAATCAGGTCCAAAGGTCACAAACAAAGGGGTGCTCTTTGGCAAGATCACACTCTATTAGCATAGAATGGGGAAAGATGGAAGGGAGGGGTGAGAAGGGATGGAGAATGCTCCTACAATGGAGCATATCTTATTCTAATGAAGATCCCAGTCTTGTGGTTGTACAAGATGTGGAGATTCACTGTGGTGCATTCATATATGTAATAGAAAAGTTAAGTCAGATTTATTAAATATCTTTAAGGTTCATTTATTTCTATCTGCTCTTTCCTTATTGATCTGTTTTGATGTTCTATCCATTGTTGAAAATGAAAATGGTGTATTAAGTTTTCAATTACTATTGTGTTGCTGTTGATTTTTACCTTTAGATCTGTGTTTGCTTTATTTCTGTGTTCTGACATTGGATGAACCTAAATATCAGACATACATACACACATTTATCATATATAATTGCTACAAATTCCTCATCAGTTGACCTTTTATCATCATATAATGTTATTATATGATGTTATTATCTTATGACAGTTTTGGATTTAATGTCATTTGATCAGAAATAAATAGTGCTTCCCTGGTTTCTATTTGCATGCAATGACTTTGTTCATCCCTTCACTTTGACCTTGTGTTCGTTTTAAATTCTAAAGTAAGTCTTTTGTAGTCAGCATATATTTGGGTCCTTTTAAAATTATTATTTATTTAATAAACTCTGTTGTTTGAGAAGCTTAATCAATTTACATTTAAAGTAATTATTGATAGGACAATATTTACTATTTCACCTTATTTATTTTTTATTAGTCTTGTATTGCTTTTTTCTGTCCTTTTCTCTCTTTTATTTTAATCTTCTTTTGCTTTTTGTTGTTTACAAGGAAATGGTTTTATCTCCTCAAGCAAAAGTCATAGTATGGATAAATAGATTTAAAAGAAAACAATTCAACAGTTCTGTCTAGAGGAGATTTCTCTTAGATGTAGGACATATATATGTTGAAAGTGTAGTGAAAAGAGATATTCCAAGCAATTGGCAAGCAAAAGAGGTGACTATACTTAAATAAAATAAACTTTTCAGCCAAAGACTTCCATGAGAGACAAAGTGAGATATTATATAAAGATTAAAAAGTCAATCTACCAGGAAAACATAATAATTGTAAATATGTATGCACTCAATATCACAATGCTTAAATACATAAAGCAAATATGCCCATATCTTAAGGGGAAATATATATAGCAATGCAACAATAGTTGATAACTTCAATATCTCACTTCAAAGATTGGATAGAACATTGAGACAGAAGATCAATAAAGAAATATAGACATTAAATAAAACTATACATCAAATGGATCTGAAATACACATACAGAACATTATACCCAATAGCCATGGAGTACACATTCTTTTCAAACATTCAAAGATCTTTCTACAGGATTGACCACATATTACTTTTTGAAACATGAGGAGCAAATTTAAGAAGATTGATATCAGAGTAAGAGTCTTTTGTGACCAAATGGGATGAAGCCTGAAATATATAACAAAAAACACTAGAAAATTCAGAGTTGTGGAAACTAAGCAATGGATTTTTAAAGAGTCATTGGTCAAAAAGTCAAGAGGAAGATTAGAAAATACTTTACACAAATTAAAATAGAAAAACAAGACAGGCGCGGTGGCTCAAGACTGTAATCCCAGCACTTAGGGAGGCTGAGACAGGAGAATCGCGAGTTCAAAGCCAGCCTCAGCAACGGCGAGGCGCTAAGCAAGCAACTCAGTGAGACCCTGTCTCTACATAAAACACAAAAAATAGGGCTGGGGATGTGGCTCAGTGGCCAAGTACCCCTGAGTTCAATCCCTGGTACCAAAAAAAAAAAAAAAAAAAAAAAAAAATACAAAAACAATTTGCTGAAATGTATTGAGTGCAACAAAAGTGGTACTAGGAAGAACGTTTAGAATGATAAATGCCTTCATTATCAAAAATAATAAAGATATCTAATAAATAACCTAATTTTACACATTAGGGAAATATGAAAGTAAAAACTAATATTGTAAAAACCGTCTCTCTCTTTCTCACTCTGTAGTTTTAGCACATGAGAGAAAATATTAGACCCTTGAATCGCTGAGTCTCATGAAAATAAAAAGAAGAACAATGTGGTAGAGGAGAGTATAGGCTTGGGGAAGTATTGTGAAAGAAATCTGCAAAATTATGTTATATCCATGTACAAATATACCACAAAGAATCCCACTTATTTATATAATTATAATGTAATATTGATGATGATGATGATGATGATGATGATGATGATGATGATGATGATAGATCTAAAGTGTAGTGCAAATGAGTGGGAGGAATGAGAAGGGAAAGTCAAGGGAAGGTACTGGGAAAGTAAATTGAGCAGGTTATGTTATGTGTATGCATGAATATGGCATAATGAATCCCACCATTATATATAACACACCAATGAAAATTTTATTGGTTCTTTTTAATTATACATGACAATACATTTTGACATAATCATGAAAGTATGGGCTATATTTTGTTTAAATTTAGTCCCTAGTACCTCTCTCCTTCTCCTTCCCTCCCCTATACCTACTCCCTTCTTCTATTGATCTTTCTTACATTTACTTAGAGTTATTTTTTTTAAAGTTAATTTCTTCATGATGTACACAGTATTAAGTATACTCATTTTGGTATATTTATACATGTACATAGAAAAATTATGTCAGATTTAATTTCACTGTCTTTGCTTTTCCCATTCCCCAATTTTCCTTCACTCCCATTGTCCACTTCATGGAGCTTCTATATTCCTCCCCCTCTTATTGTGGGTTAGCTTCCACATATCAGAGAAAAGATTTGACCTTTCGTTTTTTTTTGAGGTGGGGGATTTCACTTAGCATGAGAGTCTTCAGATGTGTTTATTTACTGGCAAATGTCATAAAGTCATTCTTTATTATGGCTAAGTAAATGGGTTTCTGGAGTAAGGGAGTAAATGGATACTCCATTTTGCATATGTACTACATTATCTTTACCCATTCATCTATTGAAGGATGCATAGGTTGGCTCCATAGCTTAGCTATTATGAATTGTGCTGCTATAAATATTCTGGCTGTGTCACTATAGTATGCTGATTTAAAATCTTTTGGATATATATACTGAGGAGTGGGATAACAGGGTCAAATGTTGGTTCCATTCGTAGTTTATTGAAGAATCTCCCTACTGCTTTCCAGAGTGGTTGCAACAATATGCACCCTCACAAGCAATGTATGAGTAACATCCTCAACAGCATTTATTGTTACTTGTATTCTTGATAATTACCATTCTGACTGGAGTGAGATGGGATCTCAGTGTAGTTTTAATTTACATTTCTCTAATTGCTACAGAAGTTGAATATTTTTCCATATATTTGCTGACAGTTTGTATTTCTTCTTTTGAAAAGTGTCTGTTTAGTTCCTTTGCAATTTATTGATTGAGTTATTTGTTACTTTTTTGTTAAGTTTTTTGAGTTCTTTGTATATCCTGAATATTAACCCCCTATCTGAGGAGCAGGTGGCAAAGATTTTTTTCCCATTCTGCATGCTCTCTGTTTACATTCTTTTTTTTCCTACTCCATTATTGTTTTTTAATATATTAAAAGTTAGGCATTTCACTTGGTAATTTTAATGTTTACTTTTTTTATTTGTTCTAATTAATTATACCTGACAGTAGAATGCATTTTGACATATTGTATACAAATGGAGCACACATTTTCATTCCTCTGGCTATACATGGTGCAGAGTCACAACAGTAGTGTAATTATACATGTATATAGGGTAATAATGTTCATCTTATTCTACCATTCTTCCCATCCACACAGCCTTACCTCTCCCCTCACTCCCCTCTACACAATCCAAAGACCCTTCATTCTTTTCTACCCAGCCACCTCACTATGGATAAGCATCCACTTATCATAGAAAATATTCAGCCTTTGGATTTTTGGGATTGGCTTATTTCACTTAGCATGATGTTCTCTAGTTCCATCCATTTAACTTGCAAATGTCATAATTTTGTTCTTCTTTAAGGCTGAGTAATATCCCATTCTTCTTTAAGACTGAGTAATATTCCATTGTATATGTGTACCATATTTTCTTTATCCATTCATTTGTTGAGGTGCATCTAGGTTGGATCCATAGTTTAGCTATTGTAAATCGAGCTGATATAAACATTGAAGTGGCCGTGTCACTGTAGTATGTTGATTTTAAGTCCTTTGGATATATAAACCAAGAAATGGGATAGCTGGGTCCAATGCTGGTTCTGCTCCAAATTTTTTGAGGCATCTTCAAACTTCTTTTCATAGTGGTTTCACCAATTTGCCATCCCACCAGCAATGTATGAGTGTACCTTTTTCCCCATATCTTCACCAACGTTTATTATTGGTAGTATTCTTGATAATTGCTATTCTGACTGGAGTGAGATGCAGTCTTAGAGTAGTTTTGATTTGCATTTCTCTAATTGCTGGAGATGATGAACATTTTTTTCCTGTTTGTTGATCAATTGTATTTCTTCTTCTGTGAAGTGTCTGTTCAGTTCCTTAGCACATTATTGATTGGATTATTTGTTCTTTTTTGATGTTAAGTTTTTTTGAGTTCTTTATATATCCTGGAGATTAGTGCTCTATCTGAAGTGTATGTGATAAAGATGTTTTTACATTCTGTAGACTTACTCATCACATTATTAATTATTTCCTTTGCTGTGAAGAAGTTTTTAGTGTGATGACATCAAATTTATTGATACTACAGAGGTATAGTAATGAAAACAGAATGGAACTGGCACCAAAACAGGTGAGAACAATGGAATGGAATAGAAGACACAGAGAAAATCCCATGCAATGCAGTTATCTCATGTTTGACAGAGATGTCAAAAATGTACACTGGAGAAAAGAAAGCTACTTTAATGAGTGGTGCTTGGAAAACTGGAAAACCATATGTAGTAGAATGAAATTTAATCCCTATCTCTCACCCTGCACAAAACTCGATTTAGAGTAGATCAAAGACCTAGAAATTAGACAAGAAACCCTGTACCTCCTGGAAGAAAATGTATGCCCCAACATATTAGCTCAGAAACTGACTTCCTCAACAAGACTCCTACAGAGCACCAATAAGAAAGGGCTGGAAAGAACTAGTTAGGCCCTTTTGTTCCATTTGCCCTTCTGCCTTCTGCCACACCAGGATGCAACAGCAAGGTGCCATTTTGGCAGCAGATATTGGGTTCCTACCACACGCTGAATGTGTTAGTAGTTTGATGTTGAAATCGTATCCCCTAGAAGTGTGAGAAAGATAATTTCTATTTAAAAATAAATAAATAAATAATTCAACGGTAGGTGGAAATAATGATTAGAGGAGAAATAGAGAATAGAGAAAGAATGAAAACAATCATAGAAACTAAAAGCTGGTATTTTGAAAAGATAAACATAATTGACACACCCTTTGCTAGACTTTATGAAGTAGAAAAGAAAGAAACCTCAAATAAATCAGACATAAAAGAGGATATATTGTAAATGGTACTATGGTAATAAAAATCACAAAAGCCTATTATGAAAACTTATATCCAAAGAATCGCATAACTTGGAATATATGGATAAATTCTAACAAACATACAGCCCTACCAAAAATGAATTGTGAAGAAATAGAAAACTTAAACTTACCAATAATGAATAAAGAGATTGAATCAATAATTGACAACCTACTAACAGAACAACTCTCAGGATCAAATGGTTTCACTGGGGAATTATACCAAACATTTAGAGAAGAATTAACACCATTCCTTTTAAAACTCTAGAAGAAATTAAAGAAGGTATGCTTTTATATTTATATTATAAAGTCAGCATTACTGTAGTTTCAAATCTGGAAAAACATCCTACAAAGGAAGAAAACTATAGGCTGAGAGCCTTGATGAATGTAAGTGCAAAAATCTGCAAACATCTTGAACAGACTCCCAGAAAACTGAATTTGGCAGTACATTAAAAAAAATTATAGATCATGACTAGCTGTGATTTATCAATAAGATGCAAGTATAATTCAACATAAGCAAATACATTTACGGATGCACTACATTAACAAAATGGAAGATTAAAATCATGTACTCAGTACAGATACAGGAAAGACACTTTGAATCCTCCAGTGTCCTTCCATAGTAAGTAAATAAATAAATAAACTAGGACTGGAAGGAATTTGCCTTACTACAATAAAGCCCATATATAACAAGTCTATAGCCAACATCCTACTGAATACTGAAGAGTTGAAAGCTTTCTCTCTAAGGTCAGGAACAAAGTAAGGATCCCTACCCTACCTGCCTATATTCAACAAAGTACTGGAGTTCTCATCAGAGCAATTTGGCAAGTGAAATCAGTAGAAGGTATCTCAATCAGAAAAGAACAAATAAAATTATCTCTGCAAGTGCCAGAATCTTATATGTAGATAAACCTACTAGTTTATCTACATATAAACTATTATCTACAAATAAACCATTAGAACTAATTAATAATTGCAGTAAAGTTTTGGATATACAATCAACATGTAAAAGTCAATTATATTTATTTACAGAAGCAATGAAATATCCAAAAATGGGATCAATAAATTAATTTCATCCATAATAGCACAAAAAAGAATAAAATACTGAGGGATAAACTTCACCATGAAAGATCTGTCCTCTGAAAACTACAATACAATGATGAAAAAATTGAAGAAGATACCAATGGAAAGATGTCCTTTGTTCATGGATCAGAAGACTTAAAATGGTTAAAGTGTTCCTATTGCCCAAAGTGATCCTTAGATTGAAAGCAATTTGTATCAAAATGTCATTGGTATTTTTTACAAAAAGAGAAAAAAAATTTAAATTCAAATATATTTATTAAACTCTTTATAGCCAAAGCAATTCTGAGCAAGAACAAAGCTGGGAACATCACACTTCCTGCATTCAAAATCTATTACAAACCTACAAGAATTAATACAGTATAGTGCTGGCATAAAATCACACACACAAACCAATGGAACAAAATAGAGATTCTAGAAATCCACCCAATTATATGCAGTCAACTTATTTCCTATAAGGGTGCCAAGAATAAAAAATTAAGATAAGATGGTTTATCCAACGAAAAGTAGTGACAAAACTGGTTATCAATAGGCAAAATAATGATATTGGACCCTTATCATATACAGTTTTCACAGAAAATTCAACTTGAAATGGATTAAAAATTTAAATGTAAGATCTACAAATGTAATAATCCTATGAGAAAATATAGGGGAAAAGCTTCATGACATTTTTCTTGGCAATGGTTTCCAGGGTATGATACAAAGAAGCCTAAGTAAGAACAGCACAATTAGACAAATGGGAAACATCAAATTACAAGGCTTCTCCCCAAGAAAGAAAATGATGATTAGTGAGACAATGGCAGAAAATACTTGCAAATCTTGTATCTGATAAGAGAATTATAGTCAAAATGTATAACAATAGCCTATAAAAACCAAAACAAAATAAAGGTGCCCAATTAGAAATGAGAAATGATATGAATTTCAGTTCTGTAAAGAGGACACACTTATGGCCACCAATAATATGAAAAGATGCTCAATAGCTCAGTCTCACTGATCATCTGGAATAGGCAAATCAAAGCCAGGAGATATCACCTCACAAATATTATGATGTTACCATCAAAATTATGCAAAAGATAATAAGTGTCATCAAGAATGTGGAGAGAATTGGTTCCAAGATGGCAGCCTAGACGGACAAGACATTCCTAGTCTCTCTAGGATGGGGCTTTAAAGTAGTTGAAACACTGTTTCTCAGTGAGCTTTTAGAGGACATCCAACACCTGCCTCCACACAGGAATTCCACTCGCATGCCTTCAAGGTCGCAAGGCCCCAGTGTTTGCACAAGACCCCAGCCGGGCACTCTGGTGCAGGACTCTGACCTATTGCCTGGGAAAAACCTGCTCCTGCACTGGATCCCCAGCTCCAGCGCCCACACACCCCACAGAACCCCTTGCCTTTGCTCCCACGCAGGACCCCTAGCTGCTGCTCTTGTGTGGATCTCCATCTACCAGGGTGAAACCTCCCCGTTTGCCTATGCCTGGGGACATGGGACAGGATCTGGAGGCAAACTTTTACTTCTGCACAGCACACCACAGAGCTACATCTCTGAACATGTCACCCAACACCACCACTGGGCCTGGCCCTTTACCCTATCTCTGAAGCCGAGGGCTTCACCATCTTCAACCTGAGTGGGCAGATATCAGTAAGCAACAGACAACTCCACCTACTGAAAGAGAAGGGAAGCAATCCTGTTTATTTACATTGAGACATTTTACTTTTTATTTTTTCCTTCTATTTCTTTTTTTTCTCTTTTTTTCCTTTTTGTTTCTTCTTTTCTCTCTCTCACTCCTTTACCACCCTCACATCCCCAACATTTGTGAAACCAAGTATTTTTTATGCATTAGGCTACTATGGACTGGGATATCTGATTAGTATACTACAATTGTATTATATAGTCACTTAACTTCCACCTTTACATGTTTTATTTTTTCTTAATGTTTATGTCTCCTCATTAGTTGTACTCTATTTTCTACCTACTTACTGGTCTTCCCCAACTCTTTCTCTCTTTTCTACTAATAGCTAACTTCTTTTGGATTCCTCTTTCATGCTTTCTGAGATCTAGTAACTATATCCTCACTTCCTATCCCCCTAAAATCTCATCCTACACCCCACTGCCAGTTCTCTGTAGCCCACCAGCAGGAACTATAAACTCTTGTGCAAACCTATTGTTTATATAGTAGATGTTAATTGAACTCATAGTTTCTGTATATTGTGTCTAAGCCATAAATGTATTAAGGAGCTATTAGGAGCTACTTGGTTTGAAACTATATATGGTTTTTATTGAGATCTGTCAATATTGGTCTCCTCTTAAAGGAGAGATATTGGAACTCTGTAGGGAATCTATAAACTTATAGGATAAAAACTATAACATCTCAGATCTACAGTGCTAGGAGGAAAGACACACAAACAACATGAAAAAACAAGGGAAGAAAGTGCCTCAAACAAACCAAGATACTATGTTATTAGAATCCATGGTCAGTATAGCAGAAGAAATATCAGAGAAGGAGTTCAAGATGTACATAATTAAAACGTTCTGTGAATTAAAGAATGATATAAAACAGCAAACCCAGACAGCAAAAGATCATTTTCATAAAGAGCTATATAGGCAAATACAGGAAGCAAAAGATTACTTCAATAAGGAGGTAAGGAGTCTGAAAAAGAACCAAACAGAAATCCTCAAAATGAAAGAAACAGTAAACCAAATTAAAAACTTAATAGAAAGCATCACCAACAGATTAGATCACTTGGAAGACAGAACCTCAGACAATGAAGACAAAATATTTAACCTTGAAAATAAAGTTGACGATACAGTGAAGATGGTAAGAAACCATGAACAGAACATCCAAGAATTATGGGATAACATGAAAAGACCAAATTTGAAAGTAGGCATAGAATTTCCAACCAAATGAATGAATAATCTATTCAATGAAATAATATCAGAAATTTTTTCAAACATGAAGAACAAATTGGATAATCAAATACTAGAGGCTTACCGGACACCAAAAGTACAAAAATCACAACAGATCTACACCAAGTCACATTTTAATGAAAATGCCTAATATTAAGAGTAAGGAGAGAATCTTAAATGACACAAGAGAAAGAAATTAGATTACATATAGGGGAAAACAATTAGGATATCTGAAGACTTCTCAGCCAAGACCCTTAAAGCTAGAAGAGCTTGGAACAACATATAACAAGCTTTGATAGACAATGGATGCCAACCAAAAATCTCATATCCAGAAAAATTAAGTTTTAGATTTGATGATGAAATAAAAACCTTTCAAGATAAACAAAAATTAAAATAATTCACAGCAAGAAACACAGAACATTCTTGGCAAAATATTCCATGAAGAGAAATAAAAAGCAATGAAAACCTGCAAAGATAGGAATTATCCTAAAGGAAAGGCCAATCAAAGGAGAAACCCAGTCAAGTTAAAAACTAAAAATAAACCAAAATGTCTGGGAATACAGACCATGTCTCAATAATAACACCTAAAATCAAATGGCCTAGACTCAGCAATTAAAAGATATAGACTGGCGGATTGGATAAAAAAAAAAAAAGACCCAACAATATGCTGCCTCCAAGAGACTCACCTCATAGAAAGAGACATAGATTGAATGTGAAAGGATAGAAAAAAAAATGTATCACTCACATGAGCTGCGAAAACAAGCAGGGGTTTCCATCTTCATATCAGATAAAGTGGACTTCAAACCAAAGTTAAAAGAGATAAAGAAGGTCATTTCATACTGCTTAAGAGAATCATACATCAACAACACATAACAATCTTAAATATCTATGCCCCAAACAATGGGGCAGCCATGTATATCAAACAAACTCTTCTCAAATTCAAGAATCAAATAGACCACAACACAATAGTACTGAGTGACTTTAACACACCTCTCTCACGACTGGATAGACCCTCCAAACAAAAGCTAAACAAAGAATCTACAGAATTCAATAAAACAATCAATAATCTTCATACATGCAACCAGAGAGATGAAAAATTGGACTCTGTATATGTACTATGACTTGAAATGCATTTAAAAAATAAATAAATAAATTGATGATAGAAAAAAGAATGTGGAGAAACTGGCATGCTTATATACTGTTTGCAGTTATGTAAAAGGGTAAATCCACTGTGCAAAAAATTATGGAGACTTTTAAAATACTTAAAAATAGAAATACATTATGATTCACCATTGATATTAGGATGTTGAGGAGATTATGCAGGCCCTGTTTTTTACAACATTTTTCATAATAGTCATGATATGACAACAACCCAAAGGTCCATGGAAAGATGAATAAGGAAAATGTGGCATATACATATATTGGAATAATATTTAGCCTTTAAAAGTAGTCATTCTGCCACTTGTGACAACATGGGTAGATCTGGTAGATATTATGCTAAGTGGGGTCAGACTCAAAAGGAAAAGTACTGCATGATTCAATTTATATGAAGGGCATAAAATAGTGGGTAATAGAATGCTGGTTACCAGGAACTAAAGGAAAGGAGATTGGAGAATTGTTTTTCAGTGATTATAATATTTCAGTTATGGAAGATGAATACATACTAGAGAACGGCTATACAATATAGCATCTACAATATGTTAGTCAGTCATGAGTTATTGTGACAAGATGCCTAAGATAATCAATTTAATAAGGGAAAGTATTTATTATGGCTTATGACTTCAGAGGTTTTAGTCCAAAAGGCGAGGAGAAAAGAGAAGAGCAGAGAATAATGGTTCATGGTCCCAAATGCTTTACAAGGGCATACTCCCAATATTTAACTTCTTTCTACTAGATCCCACTAGATTCCACCACCTCCCACTAGCATCACAGGTTGGTGAACAAGTCTTTAAAACACGGAATTTTGAGGAATATTACAGATCCAAACTATAGAATATAATTTATATTATGCTCCCAAAATTATATTATGCTCCTAAAGATTGTATTATGCACCTAAAATTTTGTTAAGTGATTAAATCTTTTGTTAAGTAATTTTAATCACAAAAAATGGACAGGGAAAACTTTTCAAGGCAATAGATAAAACTATCATCTTGAATACAGTGATGGTTTTATTAATTTATATGGTCAAATTCATCAAATGGCATGCACTAAATATGTACTGTTTTTATATATCAACTATACTTTAGTAAAGCTGTTAAAAATAAAAATCAGCCGGGCATGGTGGTGCATGCCGGTAATCCCAGTGGCTCGGGAGGTTGAGGCAGGAAGATGTCAAGTACAAAGCCAGCCTCAGCAGTTTAGTAAGGCACTAAGCCACTTAGCGAGTCCCTGTCTCTAAATAAAATACAAAAAATGGCTGAGGATGTGACTCAGTGATTAAATGCCCCTGACTTCAATCCCCAGTACAAAAAGAATAAATACAAAATACAAAATAAAAATCAAATCATGTGATAAGATACCATGTATGAATTTTTAAAATTTAATATTTTCATTATATCAACATGGTACATTATAAAGCAGTATGATATAATAAGTAACAAGAGCATTGTCTAGAGACAGCAGTTGTAGGACCTTAAGTGAGAGACATAAACTCTGGGATCTTATTCTTTCAAATGTAAAAGAAAGACATTGGTTTTATGAGTTACAGAGTAGTTGCTGTTTTAAAAATATTATGTCAAACACTTAAGTTGATGATGAAGGAAGGGGAGGGAAAGAAAAAATAACAACAAAAAACCAAGAAGTAATAATGACATTGGAAAATCAATAACTGTGTTTTATCATAGATAGTTACTAAAACAACTTTGTACACAGTCACATAAAAATGTCATAAACATATGTAATTAATTTCACATAAAGTATTGGAATAACATAGGAATAAACAACCAAATTATGGGGCCTATATCATAAATAGTATTGAGGTTTATAAGGTGTATTTTAGTCATATATTACCAAAAATTCTATTGAGTCATTGCATCTTACTCAGAACTCTTTTTTTTTTTTTTTTTTCAAAATAAAAGTCAGGTACAATGAAACAAGCAAACTAGAATGGTAAAAAATGATGTATTAAACATGCTGCAGTCTTCCTAGACACATATATTAACCTGTCCTGCTGCAAGTATTTGCTAATTCATTTAGTCTAAAACATTGTCCTAAAAACTCACAGTTGGTTACAAATTCAATCTTTTACAAAGCTATATACCTGCAGGCAGCTAAAAGAAATATTCAAGTTCAACTCCAACTTCAATGAGAAGTTAATCATTAAGTTAACTTTCTAGTTTCCTTGTACAATTGAGTCAATCATATTGAATTTTTCCTTTAGCATTTTGTCCTAGTTTCTGCTTAAAAGTGATTTGGTTGAAAAGGAGAGGAAAAAAAGAAACAGGTGTGATAGAACAGTTGAGTAAGAACCGATTGCTGTCCAACCATTGAGTCCGCCATCCCTTTCTTGATAATTCAGTGTTGTAGGTTTCTGATTTTATCAAGAGTTTGGATTTTAAAAATGAGTATCTTGATGAATTTTCTTATTTTTGTGACAATGTAGTTTTCCACATAAATTCAATAAGAATTTGTCCCGTTCCCCTTTCTTATTTAATTATACCACCAAGACATACACAGTGCCATATTTGAAAATAACTCATCAAATCAGAACTCTCAATTTCTACATTAAGCAGCAAAGGTTGTATTTTTCATGAAAGACAATGCGTAAGTAAACCTCCAGGAAAACTGGCTTGCCCCTGTGTTATATCTAAAAGACCTTGGTCTCATGTTCTGGAACGCTATTTTCTTCTTTAGAGTCTAGGAATAAAATTTATCAAAATCAACAGGTAAGGCAGGTGAAATAACAGAGGCTTGGAAAATGTTCAACCTGGTAATCCTTATTGAAAGTTCTAGATCGGAGTGATTTCTATGATTTCTACAGCCTTAATAATTTGTTGGAGGCCGTATATAAATTATAGGTTCATCTGAGCCATCCCAAGGCAGGGGGTTACTTTTCTGGGAACTCTCGGTGAAATTCCTTTGATGGAGACTGCTCAGATTATGCTGAACTTGCCTTTCACTAGACAGTCCTAGGTTCAAATGCAGCTGCCTGGAGGTAGAGAAGATGGATATAACCTGCCAAGCTCAAGCCCAAAACAATTTGTTTTTCCCATCTTCATCCTGTTTTCCTCAGAAGCCTGTCACACTGAAACCCTTTGATGTTCTTACCTAGAAAATTATATGTGGGCTCTTGTTCTTCCTTAGACCCAGTCTCCATCAGAGCTGGTCACCCATTGGATTCTGCTTTTCACTTATTTCCATATCTTAGCTTTATTTCTTAAATTTCTCATACCTTTAATATTTCTAATCTGACTTACTGCTCTAGCTCAGGGAAACTGCGTAAGCATTATGCAGGTCATGACAATAACTGCTCAATTTGTGCTCAAGAATTCTTACATAGTTATGTCATACCTTAACTGTATCTATGTAAACATTCAGAACAAAACATAATAGAGCCAGCCTTCTTGTTAAATAGAATGCCTTTTGAATTTATTTCTGATCAAAATGGAGAAACTGCTAAAGAAAACTATAAGAAACTTTTAAAATAAAGAAGAATATCATGGCAGTTTTAAAAAGCCAATCATGAATTATTTCTTTTATTCAGGAAATTTATTATTATTTACTATTTTATTAAGGCCCAGTCACTGTGAAGTTGCAGTTGCTTTAAAATTTCTTTTCAATACAAGTGGTAATTCCAAGGACTGAATATTAACCAGCTTAATCTAAACGAGCAACATTGTTATAATTGTCTTAAAAAAAAAAAAAAAAAAAAAAAAAAAAAAAAAAAAAAAAAAAAAAAAAAAAAAAAAAAAAAAAAAAAAAAAAAAAAAAAAAAAAAAAAAAAGCCTTTCAAACTAGCCCTGGTGGCTAGTTTGCCTAAGCTGGGAGGCTGAGGCAGGAGGATTGCCAGTTCAAAGCTAGCCTCAGCAACTTAGCAAGATCCTAAGAAATTCAGCCTTAGAAACTTAGTGAGGTCCTAAGTAACTCAGCCTTAGCAATTTAGCAAGATCCTAAGCAACTCAGTGAGACCGACTCTAATTAAAATATAAAGAAGGGTGGAGGACATGGCTCAATGATTAAGTGCCCCTGGGTTTAATCCCTGGTACAAAACAAACAAACGAACAAATAAAACCCAAAAAACAAAACAAAACAAAAATACAAAGGTTTAAAAATGTCCCACATATTCTGGTTCTTTAAACTTTTTGCTATCTTTATAGTTCATTAATTAATTATACTTAAACACTAAACATTATCTTGAAGAATAAATTATACATGTACTTTTTCTATATTAGAAAGCTTTACTGGAAGAGTCTAAAAGATATATCCAAACAATTTACTCACCTGGGCAAATATTTCTTGTGTCAGGACAATAGATTGCTCATCAACCCTAACACAAGATTGCTTATGTATTTACCAAGTGTACTCACTTTGCCATGTCCACCAATTCTGTGTCACAAACTGTCCACACCTAGACTGAAACACCTTATAAACAATTCCTCTCAACCTCCCCTGAGATACTATTAAGTCATTCAATTACAGACTCAAAAACCTTATATACTCTGATAACCTCTCCTTTCTCCTATAGTACTAAGATTCTGTCAAATTGTCTTCTCTTTTACTGTAAGTTCTAATAAAGGTAGTTTAAACTTGAACAGGTATAAGCCTAAGTAACCTCCTGTAGCCAGCTGTGTTTGTCCTGACTCCAGCAATGCTTTGGGGCAACTAGCTGCCCTTTATTACACTGGATTAAGCTATCAAGGAAAACTCTTGGCCCTGTGATTTATTCCCACCATTTTCATGCTCCCTACTTTTTCTCACATCCCACTTCATCTCTCCTGTCCTATAGAAGGTAAGAATCTGCCATTTTCTCCCTGAGATCCTGGACTGTGCAGAGGACTGGAGGAATGTATCATTCATGTGAAATTTAAACCTTTGTTACCCTGAGTAAATTTTTCCACAGATCTTTACTGTGTAATCTGTAATTCAGGAAATAAAGCAAACTATTTATTAGGATAGGTGATGCTATAGTCCTTATGTTTGTTTTCTCTCCAAATCCATATGCTAAAATTCTGATCTCCATCATGGTGACAATTAGAGATGGGACTTTGGGGAGGTGCTAGGCCATGTGAGCAGAGCAGTCATGATTGGGAGCCCTCATGACTAATGTTCTTATAAAAAGGAACCCTAAAAATCCAGCTTGCTTTTTCCACCATGAGAAGACACAGTGAAAATCGCACATTAGTGAGGAAATGGGTCCTGATCACACAGAATCTGTTGTCAGCTTGATCTTAGACCTCTCAGCCCCTAGAATTGTGAGAAATAAATGTTTACTGTCTATAAGCCACTCAGTTTACAGTATTTTGACATAAACAGAAGACATGTGAGTATAGATGTCTTTTTCTATGTACCCTAGGTGAGCACTTTCATTTTTTCCCTTCAAGTGACCCTTTTAGTGAGATTTTTTACAAACAGCCAAATTTAAACCTCCCCACAAAAGACCTCCTCATCTCCTCTGTTATCTTTTTGCTTTTCATTTCACTTATTATTTATCACACTGCATTCTCTTATTTATTTATGCTGTTCATGTTGTCTTAGCTACAATGTAATTCTGATGCAGACAATGACTTTTGTGCTTTATTTACTAAAACTATTGCACATGATAGCTGCTTAAAAATATTTCTTAAATGAGTGGTATTAACCAAATCCATTTAATTTTTAGCCTGAAATTAAAGCCTACACTGTATATGAAATTATCATAGTTTCTATTAAACAGAGTTAGAAAGAGAGAGTGAGTATAATTTTGAGACAACAATTGAATTAGTTGTTAGGTCGGAGGCAGACACAGAAAACCAGACCCGGCGCGCTGCGGCGCTGCACCAACACAACACCAGGAGCCAGCCCACTCACTGTTGCGCGCGACAAACATAGCACACATGCGACGAGCGCAGCACGCATGCGTCAAGCACACCAAAATGGCGGCCCCCAGTGATCTGTACGGAAGAAGAAGCGAACTTACAGTACGGCTCTCGGCTCATACCGGAAGGGATCTGACATCACCAGCTGCACCAAACCAATCTCAGAAGACACTGGACTCTAAGTCAACACCTCTTCCTGGCCCTAAGCCTGCCTTTTCCGGATGTGGAAAGGCTTTATAACC
>PVHX01027434.1:0-19401 GCA_004024805.1 Geosciurus inauris | reverse complement strand
CGGTGGCTCACGCTTGTAATCCCAGCACTTAGGGAGGCTGAGACAGGAGGATCGCAAGTTCAAAGCCAGCCTCAGCAATGGCGAGGCACTAAGCAACTCAGTGAGACCCTGTCTCTACATAAAACACAAAATAGGGCTGGGGATGTGGCTCAGTGGACAAGTGCCCCTGAGTTCAGTCCCTGGTGCCAAAAAAAAAAAACAAATAAAGATAGCTGCTTGTTCAAATAAAGTGTATGACAACTAAAGTTTAAAGGCTCCAGGAAGAATGGAAGTAAAGTTCTTATATTTTATGAGGAGTGCTATATTATCACTTAAGGATGTAGACTCTTATTGATTAAAGATACATAACTATAAATCACAAAGCAACCACTAAAATAATGAGGTTAGAGCTGATAAACTAACAAAAGAGATTAATCATATAATTTACTCAACTAATCAAAAGAAAGGGGAGAGGGGAGTAAGAAGGAGAGTGGGGAGAGTGGAACTAAAACCAAATAAACCAAACACAAAACAAAAGGCAAGATGACACACTCAAACTTAGCCATATCATAATTACATTAAATATACTCATCCAAGCCTTTCAGTTAAAAGGCAGATTATTAGATTATAAAAAGATAATCACATGCTATCAATAAGAAACCCACTTTAAATGTAAAGACTTGAATGGGCTAAAAAAATGGGAATATGGATATATACACACACACATGTGTATATGTATATATACTAATCAAATACTAATCAATACTAATCAAATGAAAGCAAAAGAGGCTATATAAAATCAAAGTATATTGCAGAGATAAAGGGACTATTTCAAGCCAGGCAATGGAGGTAGTGCCTGTTATCCCTGCTACTCAAGAGGCTGAGGCAGGAGGAATGCAAATTCCAAACCAGCCTGGGCAATTTAGTGAAGCCTGTTTCACAATAAAATAAAAATAACTGGGGATGTAACTCAGTAGTAAGCACCCTAGGTTCAATCCTCAGCATTGGGGGAAAACTTGATGGATCATAGACCTAAATAGACCCTAAAACTATAAAAGTTTTAGAAGAAAGCATGAAGAAAATCTTTGGGTTAGGCAAAGATTTTAAATAACACTATCAAAAAACACAAACCATAAAAAAGGTGATATGTGAATTTAACCAAAATTGAGCTTTTCTATTTTTCCAATGAAAATGTTAAGAGAATGATGTAAGCCACAATAAACATTTCTTCGTTTTAAGTTGAAAAACAAAATGTTAAGAGAGTTAAAAGACAATCCAAACTGGAAAAAATAACACCTTCTGCAAATTACTGATTTGATAAAACATTTGTATAAAGGGGCTGCTCAATGGTAAAGCATTTGTCTAAAGTGCCTAGAACTTCCAAATTGAATGAGAAAGCAAACTCAATTTAAAAATAGGTGAATGATTTAAATAGAAACTTCGTCAAAGACACTACACAACGACAAATAAACACATGAAAAGATATTCAGCATTATTAGACATCAGGGAAATACTGATTATAACCAGTACACCCATTATAATGACTGGAATTAAGAAAAATGCCCATACAGAATGTTGTGGGTGCACATACAGAGGAACTGGTACACTCATCACTGCTGTTGAGAATGGAGAATGGTGAAAAACAATTTGGCAGTTTCTTTATAAAGTACATATACTACTACCATGACGCAGTCATTCCACTCCTTAGTATTTATCCATGAGAAAAGAAAGCATATGTCTACACAACAAATACATTTCACACAACTCTATAATAGCCTCAATCCACATATCAACAGGTGAGTGGAAAAACTGTGGTATAGCCATACAATGATGAATAAACACTACAGCAGTAAAAAGCAGCGAGCTGTTGACATACCACACCACAATATAGATTAACTTCAAAATAATGAAGCTGAGTAAAAGAAACCAAACAAAAAATGATTGTACTGATCCGGGCATGGTGGCGCATGCCTGTAATCTGAGTGGCTTGGGAGGCTAAGGCAGCCTCAGTAACTTAGTGAGGCCCCAAGCAACTTTGTGAGACCCTGTCTCAAAATAAAAAATAAAAAGGGCTGGGAATGTGGCTCCATGATTAAGCACCACACCTGGGTTCAATCACTGATCCCTGCCCTGCCACCAAATAAAAAAAAGATTGTACTGTATAATTCCATTTATATAAAATTCTAGAAAATACAAACTTATCTGGAGTGACAGTAAATTGTTACTGAGGATGGGGGTGTGAGTAGGGACAGGAGGAAAGGAATAAAAGGGACATGAGGAAATTTGGGGAGATTATAAATATATTATCTTGCTTACCTGGCTATGTTTATCCTTTTTTGCTTACTTTTTAAAATGTGGTGCTGGGGATAGAACCTAAGGCTTTGTACATGCCTGGGAGGCACAAATTTACCCTTTAGCTACATACATGTCCAGTCCTTGGCTATTTATCTTGATTGTCCGGACAAATTTAATCTTGATTGCTATGATGGTTTCCTAAAGTATATTAAGTGTCACTGTACAAACTCTAAATATGTGCAGTTTTACTGTATGCCGATTATATACCAAGCTGTTAGAAACAATGCTCTAACTAATAATTTATTTTTAGCCAAATAACCACTTACATTTTTATTTTTAAATAAAGAGGACTGAATTATTGGCTTGCTATTTTAAAGTAAAAGCAAACTTTTAGTCAATACATACTATAAGCCAAGCATTGTTAGATACTTTACAATTGCTAATTTACTATCATTATCTTAAGGATACTAGTTATGAAATAGAAGGGGGAACAGCAAAAAGGATACCATAAAGCTTTAGAAACCAGACAAGGCTTTCTTTTTTTTTAAAAGAAAACCCTGACTTCTAGTTCCTACAAATTGAATATATATTATCAATAACAATAAAGAGCAATTTAAATCTAAATTCTTCAGAATCAAGTTATATGCATTCAAACTGAAATTATCCCATGGTAGGAGCATAAGCCAGGTAAAAGGTTTACATGAGACATTTAAATTATGACTATGTTCTCATTTATTTAGATGTACTGAACTCCTATAAATACCTTAAGTAAATGCAGTTTTGTTTGGTCCAATATAGTTCAGATAGGAACAAAAATAAGAATCCTGTATAACTGGTAATGCACAATTACTTTATAAAACACTTTCCTTATTGTGATTACCTTATTTAAAACCCTACTCATAACAAGCAACACTGTGTGCAAGCCAGGTATAGACAACAACACTCTCCTAGGAGAGGGGAAGGAATGGGATATAGAAAGTGCAGGAGGCAGAAACAAAATTTGGCTGAAGAAATGATGGTGACTAAGGCCCAGGTGATAATCCCAATCAGAAAGCATGGTTCCCAGCACCAGAGCAAAGCCATTATGGTAAGGAAAGCTTACTTACTCAGGGAAAGAAATTCTCATGGTTTGGGAGTATAATGAAGAAGGCTCAGGGGTATTAACAGATGTTTTTCCTTAAGATCATTTAGTGAAATAGCATTCAATAATAGGGAATACAATGGCTTTTCCTTTTTAAAAATTTTATAATCAATTGAATTTATAAATATTAAAATTATTTTTAAATAAAAAAAACAAAACCCTACCTGTTTCCAAAAAGGATTTAAAATGCCTCTTCCCATCAGATACCTAACCGGCAGACTTCCAATACATTGTTCATCTTTTGTCATTCTGTTTTATCCCACTTGTTTTCTTAACCTTATTTCAAATAAAATAATTATAACCATTTAAAAATACACAGTAAGCCAGGTGAGGTGGTGCATGCCTGTAATCCCAGCACTTTGGGAGGCTGAGCCAGGAGGATTGTGAATTCAAAGCCAGCCTCAGCAATTTAGTGAGGCACTAAGCAATTCAGTGAGACTCTGTCTCTAAATAAAACACAAAATAGGGATGAGGATGTGGCTCAGTGGTCGAGTACCCCTGAGTTCAATCCCCGATACCAAAAAAAAAAAAAAAAAAACCACACACACAATAATTTTATTTGGTTAATATATTAAAAACAATTATAGCATTTGGAGGTCCATCTTGTACTCTGTTTTAACAAGTTTCAAAGCCTCAGCATTACAGACATTTAGGAATTGTTGTGAAGGATTATCCCATGCATAGTAAAATGTTCAGCAACATCTAGCATACCAGATGCCAGGAGCACCTCCCCCAAGTTGTGAAAAAGTATCAATAGACATTGTGATTTGTGTCCTATTGGGCAAAATGTCCCTACTTGAGAACTAATGTTCTGAAACTACTTAAGTATATAGTCTCTATGGACCTCCTCCACTCACAGTGCAAGAAATCTGGAAGCAGAATGTTTACCATTGGAAAGTTCCTAAGGATATCATAAATGTAAATGTTCATATATATGGATAAGAATATATATTTATATGTGTATACACACACTCTCTCCCCCAAATACACTCTCCACTTTAAAAAAGTCCTTAATTACTAAAAAGCAAAAATGTTTTCTTTCTTTTTAAATATTATTTTCAAACTGAATAAGCTAGGACCTACAAAATATCTGACATATGTGATCATGTCTCCCAGATGGAAAAAAAATCCTCTATGCCAAAGACATATAAATAAACCCTTCTTCAGTTATTCTATAACTAAAGAACTATGGCAGTTAATTTAGGAAATCTCAATACTCTACTGGAACTCAACTTTACCACTTTGCATTTAGGAAACCTACAGCTCGTCCCAAGTAGGAATCAAGTTCCAGTAAGCATCCAATTTCAAAATGCCAGTATCTGTAATACATCTTCTATGTTACACATTGACTTTCTGTGTCCCATTCTTAGCCAAATCTTTTGTTCAATTACTTAACTCTCAAATAAAATGAAAACAAAAAGATCACAATCTCAACCATATTTAGAAGATTTACGTTTTCTTGAAAACTAGGCTTCTTTTGGTATTGCTAACCTAGATTAAACTGCTTTCTTCCTATTGCACAGGAATAAACAACAATTTACTTGTGATAAAGATTAGTTGTCATAAATGTAGGAAGGGTAAAAAATAAACTGGAGAGACACAATCTGGGCTCCAGTTGTGATGCAACCTTCTAGTAGCTTCGATGACCACTTAATATTCTCAAAATTCAGTTTTCTCATTTGTGAAAAACAGATGATGATAATATCTATACTTATAATAATATTTATACCTCTAGAGTTATTGCAAAGATTATGATAATTTTTGTGAAATCACTTTGTAAACAGTAAAGCACCATACAAATTTTCAGTATTATTGGTTGTATCCTGGTAGTATGAGTAAACAATAGAAACACACACCTTATGTAAAGGACTTACTTACATCACTAAATAAAGGTCACTTTCCAAAACAAATACTCATTAGGGGAGCTTGAGATAACCAAATGAACTAGAATTCAAGTATCTACGTTCTAAACTCACTTGTCTCTAAACTCAGTTGTCGTTAATTCTATAAATCAACACAGGCAAAATAACTTTCCTTTTTACCTCAAATTTCCTCATCCGAAAAATCCAAGTACTGAACTAGAGGTTTCATAAGCATTATTACAGCCCTCACTGGCCTTCTAACTGACCAAATATCCAAAAGATTCATTTAACATTATATCCAAAACTCAGAGCAATGTTTTGGTCTGTCAGCAAAACATAAGTTAAAGGCAGCTGACTTAGGTAAGAAAACTTTAAGTAAAAAGAAAATTCTACACAAATCTCAACAAGCAAAGGAATCAATAAACTATCTTGCTTCCTATAACTAATAATAGTTTTCCCTTTAAATGACAGCAACGAAGAACAAGGTGCATTAACAGAAGGGCGGGGCTCTTCCCCACAAGCTTTTGGGAACCACCCACTTCCCAAAGAAGTATAACAGCTTCCTTCGGCCCTCATCAGCCAAGAAACTTGAAAGATTAAGGACTGCATTGTCTGAGAGAGGGTTTTGTTTTTCTTTTCACTTGGGTGGGGATGGCAGTAGTCAGTCATCTGGCAAACATATCCTCTAAAGCACAATTATCCACAAGTCTCCCAGAAGTCTTAAAGATCTGTTTTTAGAGGAATGCTAATTTTTAAAAACGAGTTCAGACTCTTAACTCAAAATTAGATATGTCTGTGTTAATGGTAATTAAGCGTTTGCAGAGTGCCAGGTTTTCCCGTCCCCAAATCATCCGCCCTCCCGCGTCTCTGCAGAGGCGACGCTTTGCCCTCCACTCCCGCACCGCACCAGGTCGCGAGGGAGAGTCCTCAAGGCTCCCAAGGGAAGGCCTGGCCACCCAGGCCTCGGCGCCGCCACCCCTCGCTCCTCACCGATGACGATGCGCAGGTGCTTGAGGCGGGTCAACGCGTCCTTCTTGGTGTCCAGCACCTTCTGGGTGGACTTCTTCACGTCCCCGTGCGGCTTCTTGGAGAACATCCTGCTACTGCCGCTGCCACAGCCGGCTCCGGCCCCCTCCCGGCCCAGTCTCGGCCGCAGAAAGTGGAGGGAGTGGGCGGGGAAGAGCCTACCCCCAGTAGCTCATTCACTCCCCAGCCTTACGGGCCCCAGTAGAGCCGACTCCTTCTCGGTGGAGGCCAGGGCCGTCACCTCCACCCGCCTCGCGCCGCGGCTCCGGGGCACCTTCGGCTCCGGCTCCAATATGGCGGATTCCCTCTCCGAGCCCTGCACCGAACGAGGGAGACCCGGCTGGCCGCCCGCCGCCGCCGCCGCCGCGGCCGCCGCTCACCGCCACAGGCCGGGCCCCTGCCCTGGACTCAGAGCCACGGAGGTGGAGCTCTCGGCCGCAGCCGCACAACTCCTCTCTCCCTGAGGCCCCCTTTAGGTTAAAGCTTCTTCAGCAGCTTAGATCCTGCAGAAGCCTGACCCGAGACTGTAGTGTGGTGATGGGGTTTCACGACTCTGCCGTCCGTGGCGAACGGTCCCCCTGGCAACCACTTTCTGACATCAAGGGCTCTTGACGTCACGCCAGCGTGAGATCATCCCTGGTACTACCTACCGTAATTTCCTGTGTAAGCAACCAAGCAAGGGAGGAGCCCAAGAAAGTCAATAAAGGTAGTGTTACTGAGTGCTCCATTGTAAACATGATTCGTAGCCAAACTTCCAGTACCGTATAGTTTTTCTTAAAAGCATCGTTCATCTTCTCTGTTTAATAGGCCATAGTAACTTAAGTTACTTCTAAAACATCAAAGATGTTCGATACGTACTTGATGCCAGTTCTGAGGGCCTTGGTTGTACCATTTTTTCCTTTGCTAATGTAGATTTTTTTCCTTTAAGAATGTTTGTGTGTTTTACGAAGTTACTAACAATCTACTCTAGTTTAGAGATGTGTAATGCATCCTTTTGGTTAAAATTATCTTCCGTGTGGTTGGGAGTATAATTAAGTGGAGCACATGTTAGCATGCACAAGGCCTTGGGTTGGATTCCTAGCCCCCTAAACAAAAATAAAGAAAATTATCTTGCATAAAAAACTGAGGCCTACCAGAAACATATTGTAACAGAAAACTTAAGGAATCTATAGAACTTTAATTTTTTAGGGTTAATTATGTTGTCTTTTATTTTTTTACATTTTTATTGGTGCATTATAGTTGTACATAATGGTGGGATTTGTTGTTACATCTTTGTACATGCACACAATATAATAATATAATTTGACCAGTATTATTCCCCAGTATTTCCCCTTTCCTCTTCCCTTCCCAGGTTCCTTTCCTCTATTCTACTGAGAACTTTTATGTTTTTTAATCCTCTTCCCCCTGTCTGCATCCTACATAAACATGGATATATTGTCAGCTTTTCCACTGCAGAGAAATTCAAGCTCTCTTATTACATTGATGGGGATATTCAAGGAATCTGCAATAACTGAAAAATGTTGGTGAAATTCTGATTGATATAAATTGAAATTGTTCTTGGAAACTTTCCTTCATAGATTAATTTAAGTTTGCTTGTTTGCAGACCTATTTTCTCCTATGGTCTCACCAATAGCAATAGTCTTGTCCAGAATATAATGAAATATTTAACTAGTATGGAAAAAATAAAAAAATCAGCAAAGAAAAGAGATGTAAGACATCTGCTAAAATTATGTTAAAATGCAATGCTTTGCTTAATTGTACCTGGTTTTGACAGAAATCCTGTAATTTATTTATTTTTAAAATTTTTTTAGTTATAGATGAACACATCTTAATTTTTTATTTATTTATTTTTTTATGTGGTGCTAAGAATCAAACCCAGTGCCTCACATGTGCGAGGCAAGTGCTTTGCTACTGAGCCACACCCCAGCCCCCTGTAATTTACTTTTAAAAGCTTAAAAAAATATATTACATTCCTACATTTACAGTTTGGATCGTCCAAGTTCCAGAGCTTGTTTTGCGGAAACATTATGATGTAGTGGGAAAATAAGTGAATTATTCAAGAGATTTGAGTTCTGTTTCCTCTCATTATCAGTTTTCTTATTAGAAAAATCAAAATAAGATCTGTCCCTCACAGGTTTATGAAATTTAGGCAATAGTACAGTGTTATAGAGCATTATCTTTAGAATCAGATACATCTACATTAGACATTCCATATGAGCCCTTGACATATAATGTCCCTTTGTCTCATTTTCATCATATATAAATCACATCATTGGTTGTGTTTATTCCATAAGAAAAGGTATTGGAAGTTATTTCTATAAAGGCTGACAATCTCATAACATTCCTTTCCCTTCAAGACTTTAAAGAAAGTAATTTGTATAGTTTTTTAAAGATTTGCTTTCCCACTAGACTGTAAACTCCCCGAGGACAGAAACCATACAGGTTTTGCTTAAAGCTGTATCTCAATCTTCTTGCAAAGTGCTCTTTACAAAATATCTTCAATAGGGCTGGGAATGTAGCTCAGCGGTAGAGCGCTTGCCTCGCATGCGTGAGGCCCTGGGTTCGATCCTCAGCACCACATACAAAGCAGTAAAATAAAGACATTGTGTCCATCTACAACTAAACAAACAAAAAAAAAAATTAAAAAACAAAAACAAAAACAAAAAAAAACAAAAAAAAAAAAACAAAATATCTTCAATAAATCTTGGTTAAGTGGAAGAATGAATGTTGGTTTTCTTTCTCTTGCACAGGCGCTCAGTAAATGTTTGGTGAATGGATGAAATATTTACAGAAAACAAAAATGCAATGTATCTCTACTGATAATTATATGGCTGATATATTGAAAAAAATGAAAACACCATTGCAGAGTAAACCAACACAATATAATTTAGGTATAGCACATTCCAAGCCACTGTTTGACTTCTCTTACCATTGACTTAAATACATACTAAAATTCTTTGAAAGTATAAGCCCTCTCCACTAGAGATATATATGTATTATAAAAAGAAAAAATTTAAAGATTATCTTTGAAATATTGCTTGTAAGAGCTATAATTTAAATTTATTTGTAAAATCATCAACATACCAAGAGAAATATGTCACCATAAATTTCCTATATATTATCATACTACATTACTGTTTTTTTGAATAAAGTCAGGTTTATTCAAATGTGAAACTTTAAAAAAATTAATATAATTATTTTTTAAATAATTATAGTTTACAGAAAAATTGAGTTGACAGTATGGAGAATTCCCATAAACTCAACTAGCAGTTTTCCTTATTATTAATATCTTACTTTAAAAGTAGGGCATTTTTTGCTGAAATTAATTAACAAATAACAATACATTATTATTATAAATTAAACTCCATAGTTTATTCAGATTTCCTTATTTTTTAATCTAATGTTATTTTTCTGCTGCAGGGTCTTATCTAGGGCACTATTAGATTCAGTGGTCATGTCTCTCTAGACTTCTCCTGGCTATCATGTTTTCTTATACTTTCCTTGGTTTGATGACCTTGACAGTTTTGAGGAGTACTTTTAGGCATATTGAAGAATGCCCCTCTATTAAAATTTGTTTGACAATTTTTTTCATGATTAGACTAAGTTTATAGGTTTTTGGAAGGAAGACAGCAGATGTAAAGTGCCATTTTCATTGCATCATATCAAAACTATTAATATGACATATCCACATTGATGTTGACTTGGATCATTTGGCTGAAGGGTTGTTGATCAAGTTTCCCCAAAGTAAAAAATACTTTTTGTTTGTTTGTTTTGTTTTTACTTATTATATAATGTAATCTGGAAGGAAGTCACTATGTGCAGCCATTATTTTTTAATTGGTTGCATTTTATTAGCAAAGCTTATTTGTTTTTTTCTATTACTTTAGCAATAATATCTGTTTTAGTTTAATTACTTGTGAATGAGAAGGTTGAAATTCCAACAGTGTTGCAATGGTAATAGTAATTTTGGAATGCTTACCTGGTGAGTCATAATGGAACACAAATGGCAAGGATCTGTATTTAGCAGTTAGAAAGTTAAAAACCAAAAAGAAGTGGTGACAAGACATCCTTGAAGACCAGACATCCTTGAAGCTTTTTATCTCAGGATCAAAATTATTGAGGACCTCTAAGAAGTTATTTTTCTTATTGAACACTTCATTAAAAATTAAAACTGGTTGGACACATTGGCACACACCTATAATCTCAGACCCAGAAAATGAGGCAGGAGGATTTTCAAGTTTGAGGCCAGCCTGATAACTTAGAGAGACGTTGTCTCAAAATAAAAAATAAAAAGTGCTGGGATATAACTCAGTGGTGGAGTATATATGGGCCTTGGGTTTGTTCCCTTGTATCATCATAAAAAAAAAAAAAAGGAAACTAAGACAATAGTGACAAGTATTACAGATTCAGAATGGCTAAAGTCCAAATCACCGACAACACCAAATGCTGGTGGGAATGTGGAGCTATAGAACCTCTTATTCATTACTGGGGAGGTAATGTGGTGCAGCTGACTATGGAAGACAATTTGGCAGTTTCTTAGAAAGCTAAACATAATCTTACCATACAATCCAACAATTGTATTCCCCAGTATTTTACTCAACTTATTTCAAAACATGAACTCACAAAAACCTGTAAACAAATGTTTATAGAAGTTTTATGCATAATTCCAAAAACTGGAAGGAACTAAGATATCCTTCAATAGGTGAATGAATAAACAAATGGTGGTACATGTATACAATGGATTCTGAATAAAAAGAAATGAGTTATCAAGCCACAAAGAGATGTGATGAATCTCTTTTTAAAAAAAAATAACTTTATTGTTTTCAAACTATAACCCATATATAAATGAATGTTGATATGCAAAATAACGTCAATTGATAAAAACTATGACAATTCACAGTAGTTCTACATCATAGATGATCATATAACTGCAGAAGTCTTTAAACACAAAATCTAATTATTAGAACCAGAAGTTGAAGGCATATTGAAGGTATCTTCAAATTCTACTCTGGAACTGTTTCTTGACTATTTCTTGTTCCATCTCTTTCAAAGTGAAATGGAACCTTCACATTCGAGTGTAGCATCCACAAAGTTAAGGAGGTAGTCCAAACTCGCTCTCACAGCAGATAACTTAAATTCAGCAGCCTGCTTCTCAGCTCCTTCTCTTTGGACAACTTCCTTTGTAATCCCAACTTTTGTTTTTTGGGGAAAACCCTTTTGTTCATCATCTTTATTTAACCACGCCCTATCATCATCCAGCTGTTTTTAACTCTCTACATTATTCAAGAACTGCTCTGTAATCTTCTAAACCTTGGAGATCATAGGTTGCTTTTTGTAAAGAAAATGTCCCCCAGGCATTTGCTATGGTTATTTGTTTTACTTCATCCAAACTTTTTGCCCAGTTAAAAATTGCATAGTTTATATTATAGGTTTTCATCTTGGAAATTCCTTTTTCTCCTTCATCTTTCTCATCTTCATTTTCTTCAAAAATTACAAGATTTTCTTCCAATTGCCTCAATCTATAAAGTCATTTGTAGCTCAAGATCATACCCTGATTCATTGGTTGAATCCAAGTTGAAGCGTTATGTGGAAAGAACATGCATTTTATTTGACCATCCTTAATGGTTGGTGATTTAGCATAAGGATGAACTGGGGAATTGTCCAGAAGTAACAATACCTTGACATCTTCTTCATGGAATCTTAAAACATTAAGTTGAAAACACCAGACCTCAGGAAGAAAGTTTTGAAAGAATTATCCTGAAGACAATTCTCTGGTAAACCAAACATCTTTACTAGGTTTTTATATCACAGGTAATGAACTTGTGTCCTCTTTCACATTTTGGTGCTTCTTTGATTTGCCAGTAATGATTGATTTTAACTTATGAGTTCCATCTGCATTTGCACATAAAAGGACAGACAACCATTCTTTATTTTCCTCTCTGGCAGGCAGATATCTTTACTACTTGCCTGAGTGTTTTCTGGCATAAAGAGGTCAGTCTCATCCCCATTGTATACCTGAGCTAGACACAGTTTCTCTTCTTTGATTATCATAGAAAGTTTTTGTCCAAATGGCTCAACGTTTTCTGTAGCTGAACTTAGAAACTATTCTCCACATACTTATCGGTTCCCAATTGCATATGTATTTCAAAATCTAAACAGCCCACCAGTGCTAGCTTCGAAATCTGTTCACCTAAAACATTTGTGTAAATCTCTCTGCAGCAACCTGAAGCTCCACAGCTCAAGGATACCAGCTGAGCAATTCTGTTGTTACCGCATGTTGACCACATCATCTACATCATTATATGTCGCTCCTGTCATTGATATACTAATTCTGAATGAATCCATTACACTTTTAAGAGATGGTCCAGCTTCAATTCTTCTGAGAACCTTAATTTTTCTGCTACAAATTCAGTGTTGTACATTTCCCTTTCTTATTTATACTAAATTTGATTTCAAACAACCAAAACAACAACAACAAGGGAATGGAAAAGCCTTACTAAATTGGGAAAAATATTTTAAAACAACAGCAAATAGCTAGAGGAAAGTTCCAGAAGGTACAGGCATTTGTATTAGAGGGTAATGGGCTGAGAAGGGTAAGGACTCCTGATTGACATGCTTGTCTTATATTCTCAGAAAGTTGCCACTGCCAAAGCCTGCCCGGCTGTTGCTACTGGAAGACAGTTTTTGGAATCCCACTGCTTTTTCTGGGAATGACTGGGATATACGCATACTTTCCCTAACTCAACAGAGGAAAGGGGACAAAAGGACAAGGGGAGGCTTTGGGAGACCTGTGTTCACAAGAACAGAACCAGGTGGGTTAAGTTAATACAGAGTTGAGGCTTGAGAAGGGAGAGTGAAAGACTTAAAGGCAATGGCAAAGTAATCTTGTGTAGCAAACATGCAGTGTGGCTTCTCTTCTGAAATCACCCACTGTTACTTCACTGCCTGAAAAGAAAACCGTGCTCATGATGTTGTTGTTTTTTTTTTTAATTTTTTTTTTTTTTAGTTGTAGATGGACACAATGTCTTTATTTTATTGCTTTGTATGTGGTGCTGAGGATCGAACCCAGGGCCTCACGCATGCGAGGCAAGCGCTCTACCACTGAGCTACAATCCCAGCCCCGCTCATGATGTTTTGTGTGTAGTGTTCACTGGGCAATAGTTCATCTACCTGTGTAGACTCCAAGATCAAGGACCCTGACGTTGAAATGTCTGGAGAACTAGAACTTGGGAACAGTTGTGTAGAATCTTTAAGTAAAAGAAAGTTAGTAGTTTATATGAATAAAATCCAACATTTATTGAATTCAATATTATAGTCTCAAAGACAGAAATTAACCTGAGTGTCTATTATGTTGCCAAGATTATATGTAAATAATTTGTTAGTAGCCTTTTTCCACTCTCAGATCTTCCTTGGGTAAACCAAATGTATTCTCAGGTATTATTTTTCACTGAAATGGTTCCATATTTGGGATATTATTAAGTTTCAGAATCATGGAAATTCTTAGAGGTGAGTTTGAAAGTTTTACAAATATTTTGCCATAGCTTAAAAAATTTTTAAAAAGATGTACCATTTCATTTGTTTTCCTAAATTTACATTAGGATGTTAAACAACACACTTTTCATATTTGAGACTTTAATTTCTCTGTAGTGTAGGTTTTACTTAATTAGAACAAAGAACCAACTGCCTGAAGAATTCAAAAGGTTTCTCTAATGGTGTTTCTAATCAATTGTTTCCCATAAGTCCTTCTGCTGGCAAATTCTGTAGTTCTGTGCCCTCAATTAGTACTTTTAGGGTCTCCTGGTGCTGCCCAAAGCTATTCCAGGTCTTAAGAAAGGTCCTACTCTAGATTAACTCCATGGTTTTCATTCCAGATACCCAACTTCAAGAGAAAAAACAAAAATTGCCACTTTTTTCCATTCCAACAGTGCAGACAGCCGAGAAGAAGGCGCCACATGGCCCAGAAAGCATTGCAGATGCTTAGGGCAGTCCCTGGTCCTGGATTGCCCAACCCATGACAAGCCTAGAGAGGTCAGCCAAGGTATGGAGCGCTGGGGATGGCTGCAGGAACATGCCCTCAGGGAAAGTGCGGTCTCCAGGAGCTGGTAGACAGCTACACCCACTCAGATACCTGAGGCCTGGAGGTTTGGTGGCGTCAACACTTCCTGGTGCCCTGGAAAGGCTGCCCCTCTGGGACAGATGTGGATAAATCTTAAATGCATATTGCTAAGTGAAAGAAGCGATTCTGAAAGGGATATCAACTGTATAATTATAATTATATGGCATTCTGGCAAAGGGAATATTATAGTGATGGTAAAAAGATCGTTGGTTGTCATTGATTGTCTTGCTTCCTGGGAGGGAGAGAGTTGAATAGCAAAATTTTTAGGGTAGTAAAGCTATTCTGTGTGATATTGTAATTGTTCATTCATAACCCTATGTATTCATCAGTACTGATAGAATTTCATAGCACATATAAAGAACCTTAATGTATGCCAATTTAAATAAATCTTTGAGGTATGAGGACCTTGGTTGTAATACAGAATGTGACAAAATTAGCTACTCATTGCATGAAACAACCTCACTGAAGAAATGAGGGTAAAGAATGAGAATGGAAAAAGAAATTCGGGAAAATTTACTCACTTGAGAATGTATGGAATCTATGACTAAAGGCAAAAGAAAATGTACATAAATACTGTACTTGATAAAGTTGTTCCTTATGAGGATATGGGTTAACAATTCTAAAACAACTATACATGTATACTGGAATTAAATAATTAAGTAAATAGATGGCACATGGGTGGGGCCAGGTTTCTTATTGTTGGAGTGAGAGTTTACAAATAAGGAAGCAGAGGAGGGTAGAATGATTTATGTGGTAACTGATTAGAATTGGAGACATTCTATTGGAAGGAATTCACATTTGACTTGGTATAGACACAGACAGTTACATATAGAGATTGTCATGGTTTAGATACGAGGTGTCCCCCAAAACCTCGCGTGACACAATGCAAGAATGTTCAGAGGGAAATGATTGGGTTTTAAGAGTCTTAACACAATCAGTGAATTAATTCCTGGTGGGATTAACTGAAGTGGTAGGGTGTGGCTTTGGGTATATATTTGTATCTGGTGAGTGAAGTTTCTCTGCTTATTGATCACCATGGTGTGAGCTGCTTCCTTCTGCCACACATTCTGCCATGATGTTCAGCTTCATCTCAAGCCCTGAGAAATGGAGCGGACCTTCTATGGACTAAGACCTCTGAAATCTGAGCCCTCAAATGAACTCTGCCTCTTCTATAATTGTGCTGGTCACAAAAGTGAAAAAGCTGACTAACCCAGAGATATTTATAGATAGGTATATATAAATTGTCAGTAAACACACATGTATTTCCTTGCTCTGTCAGCTGGGAGACTTAGAAACAATGATAGCCTAGTAACAGCAAGTACACCTAGCACACAGATTTTGGGTTTTTTTTTTTTTTTGGTACTGGGTTTGAACTCAGGGGCACTCGACCACTGAGCCACATCCCCAGCCCTATTTTGTGTTTTTTTAATGTAGAGACAGGGTCTCACTGAATTGCTTAGCGCCTCGCCGTTGCTGAGGCTGGCTTTGAACTCGCGATTCTCCTGTCTCAGCCTCCCTAAGTGCTGGGATTACAGGCTTGAGCCACCACGCTTGGCTCCAGATTTTGGGTTTTGACACCATTTTCCAATAAAAGGAACCACAGCTCTTTGGAATAATGGCTTCTTCTAGGACTGGGACAGACAATATGTAAGATAAATTTACAGCATTTTGTATACAATGTATACATTTATTGAAACATTTGTTACTACATTAATGTGTATAATTTTTATGTTTTTATGTATCAGTTAAGAATACATTTAATCCTAGCTGGGCACAGTGGTTCACATCTGTATTCCCAGTGTGGAGGCAGAAGGATTGCAAGTTTGAGACCAGCCTCAGCAATTTAGCCAGACCCTAAGCAACTTAGTGAGACTTTGTCTCAAAATAAAAAAATAAAAGTCTGGGTATGTAGCTCAGCCCTAGGGATGCAGAAAATGACTATCTGGGATTTCATTAAAATGTACTTACAGAATTGACAGAATAAATAAATGAGAAGAGACAAGTCTTCCATACAAAATAATTTAAAAATTTTGTGAAGATATTCTGTGCTCAAGGAGATGGAGAACACCTTCATATTTTTTAGGTGTGTTCTTTACATAGTAACTTTCTTCCAAAGAGCATAGTATGGAATGGGGAGAAGCAAAGTTCCTTTAAAATGAAGAAATTTGACAAACATTGCCTCAGCCAGAAGATCACGGTGAATATCAACAGTAATAAATCACATTGAATGTGTATCCTCGATAAAATGTGATGAAAATGGCACTTTACTTCTATGCTCTTCCTCCCCAAAACCCATAAGTCAAGTCTAATTATGAAAAAACATTAGACAAATCCCAATTGGGATGACTCTGAAGTGTCATGGTCATTATAACCAAGGAAAATCAGAAACTTTAATAGCCAAATGGAGCCTAAATAGAAATGACAACTAAATGTCATATGATATTCTGGATGGTAAAAGAAAATAGACATTAGGTATATAAATTAGGGAAATCCAATGGAGCTTAGTTAATATTTATCATTATTTATTCATTAATTCTAACAAATCTATTATACCATTTGTAAGGAAGGGAACTGAGTATAGGCATATAGGAATTCTGTACCATTGGATCAATTTTTTTCTCTAAATCTAAAATTATCCTAAAAAATAGCCTATTAAAACATTAAACCTGAGAAATTTTGTTTTTTAAAGTGGTGTCTAATTTGCCCAGGCTGGCCTCAACTTTTGCACTCAAGTGATCCTCCTGCCTCAACTTCTTGAGTAGATAGGACTACAGGTATGTGCTACCTCACCAGGCAAACCTGAGGAATTTTAAAACTTTGTTTTATTTTTTTATATGTGCTATTGATTGAACCCAAGACATTACATATGCTAGACATGCACTCTACCACTGAGCCATACCCAGTCCCAAACTATTTTTAATTCACTTGAAAATAACATCAGTAAGCCATTGCATGATAACATTTGTGACTTTTTTGGAAAAATATACTTAAGAAAAAATTAAAAATTTTTCTACATGAAAGTATTTAGTGAGAAAAGTCTCATTGTTCTACACTTTTCTTGTTTCCCCTTTCTCTTTTCTTTTTTTTCATATTTCTTTAGTGTTGTCCTAATAGAATATAGCTGGATTATATCATTACAATTGGAAAGGGGGAGTATTTTAATATTTTTTTTCAAATAATTGTAAACATTACACTAAAAGCTAACTTGTGGGTTCTTTTTTTTTTTGTACCAGGGTTTGAACTCAGGGGTACTCAACCACTGAGCCACATCCCCAGCCCTATTTTGCGTTTTATGTAGAGACAGGGTCTCACTGAGTTGCTTAGTGCCTCGCCATTGCTGAGGCTGGCTTTGAACTTGTGATTCTCCTGTCTCAGCCTCCCTAACTGCTGGGATTACAGGCTTGTGCCACTGTGTGCAGCTGTGGTGGGTTCTTGAAGATGAGTTGCAATGTTGAATATGAAAGCATATCAACAAACTTTCCCTACTCTCTATATTAAAAGATTTCACTTTGAATATATTTTTTACCCATGCACAATTGGTAACATTATACATTTGTATTTTGTGAAATAATTGTTCATTGAGTTATATGGATCTATCAAAAGTTAAATTTCATTAAACAATTAAATATCAGAAACTCCAAGGGGCTGCGGATGTAGCTCAGTGGTAGAGTACTTGCCTACCATGACCAAGGCCTTGGGTTTAAGCCCCAAAATTGGGGGAAAAAGATTAAAAAAATCTTTTAAATATTGGAAAGTTATCATGCTCACTGTGATTGTCCAAATTCCTAATTTTCACTTTTTTTTTTTGGTACTGAGGATTGAACTCAGGGGTATTCGACCTCTGAGCCATATCCCCAGCCCTATTTTGTGTTTTATGTAGAGACAGGGTCTCACTGAGTTGCTTCGCACCTCGCCTTTGCTGAGGCTGGCTTTGAACTTGTGATTCTCCTGTCTCAGCCTCCCAAAGTGCTAGTATTACAGGCTTGCGCCACCACACCTGGCTCCCAATTTTCACTTTTGAGACGGCTAGATTTTATCATTGGTGACATATACGCTCATGACACCATTAGAAAGCACACCTCAATTTGTATACTTATTTAATACTTATCTTTTTACCTTTCTCTGAACTCTGTGAAGGCCTAGGTTGTGTCTGTTTCACCACATGATCTCTGGAAATTATCACATATAATAGATATCAATAAATTGTTAATATATTAATCAATATGAGAAGGGATTTTTATCAAGAATAGGTAAGACTTTTGGGGAGATTTTAAAATAGTTTATTTATTGCTTCCATTAAAAATATATTTTAGGGGCTGGAGGTGTGGCTCAGAGGTAGAACACTTGCCTAGCATGTGTGAGGCACTGGGTTCAATCCTCAGCACCACATACGAATAAATAAATAAAATAAAGGCCCATCGACAACTAAAAAAAATTTTTAAAGAAAAAAAGCTGCTTATATTATTCAGGACTCTTTCAGCTGAAAGTAATAACCAACCATCAAAACAACTTCAATAAAAAGAGGAAATTATTGGTTCATATAACTGAAAGACCAAAATTAGCATTGCATACACATGCATCCAGATGCTTAAATAATGGCATCAGGAATTTTTTTCTACTTTTATATTTTTTTCAACTTTGCCTTTCTTCTGTGTTGACTTCCCAACCCCCATCCAAGTCACATGTGGAAGGAGAAATGGCTCCAGCAAACCTAGGCTTACAGAATTAATAGGATTTTTAATTTCAAAAAGAAGAGAACTTCTTCCTGATAGCTCCCATAAAAGTTCTTTTTTTTTTTTTTGGTACTGGGGATTGAACTCAGGGGCACTCGACCACTGAGCTACATCCCCAGCCCTATTTTGTGTTTTATGTAGAGACAGGGTCTCACTGAGTTGCTTAGCACCTCGCCTTTGCTGAGGTTGGCTTTGAACTCGCGATTCTCCTGTCTCAGCCTCCCAAAGTGCTAGGATTACAAGCGTGAGC
>PVHX01027433.1:0-19191 GCA_004024805.1 Geosciurus inauris | reverse complement strand
AAAAAAAAAAAAAAAAAAAACACTAACAACCTGGTGCATATGCCAGTGACTCTGGAGGCTGAGGTAGTATCAAAAATTGGAAGCCAGCCAGGCATAGTGGCACATGTCTGTAATCCCAGCATCTTGGGAAGCTGAGACAGGAGGATCGCGAGTTCAAAGCCAGCCTCAGCAATTTAGTGAGGCCCTAAGCAACTCAGTGAGACCTTGTCTCTAAATAAAGTATAAAATAGGGCCAAGGATATGGCTCAGTGGTTGAGTGCCCCTGAGTTTAATCCCCAATAACCCTCCCCCCCGCAACAAAAAAAATTGGAGACCAGCCTGGATAACTTGGTGAGCCCATTTCTCAACAAATAAAAAGGGCTGGGGATGAAGCTCAGTGATAGAGTGCTCCTGGGTTCAATTCTCAGTACCTCAAATACAAGGCAACACAAAAATAAAACATAAACAAACAAAAACCCCGCAAACCCACTATCAACAAAAATAAGCAGCCAGTAGATTTTCAGTACTGATTACACATTTAGGTGTTATGCTGTGTTTGCTATACGCTCACTAATATATATATTTTTTTCAGTGGTGGGGATCAAACTCAGGGCTTCACACGGTAGCAAACACTACCACTAAGCTTCATTCCTAGTGCTTCTTCTTTTCAGACAGTCTTGCTAAGCTGCACAGGCGGGCCTCCTCCCTCAGCCGCTGGGATTACAGGCTAAGCAAGCGCTCCACCACTGAGCTCTACCCTCAGTCCTTTTCTGGATACCACAGGGATTGAATCCGGGGGCACTTAACCACTGAGCCACATCCCCAGCCCTATTTTGTGTTTTATGTAGAGACAGGGTCTCACTGAGTTGCTTAGCGTCTCGCTGTTGCTGAGGCTGGCTTTGAACTCGTGATTCTCCTGTCTCAGCCTCCCTAAGTGCTGGGATTACAGGCTTGAGCCACCGCGCCTGGCCCCTTTTTACTTTTTATTTTGAGACAGGTCCCGCTAAGTTGCTTAGGGCCTTGATAAATTGCTGAGGCTAGCTTTGAACTTGTATTCCTCCTGCCTTAGCCTCCCAAGTTGCTAGGATTACAGGTGTGCGCCACCATTCCTGGCTCCTCCTGCACTTGGCTTTTCTGGTGATATTTCACATCAAAGAAACAGAGGCACAGGGAAGTTCCATGGGTGGTAGAGACCTGGGACATGAGGGTGGTGTGCATAGTATCCCGCTCCTGGGGATGCTCAAGAAATATCTGGCAGATGAATAAAGGTGTAGGAAAGTCACACCCCTGCACCCTCCTCACCATGAAGAACCTGGGGGAGTCAGGTCAGTAAATAAATGTTCACCAAGCAAACTGCCTGGCACTGGAACTGGCACTGGCCCTGGGAGGCCGCAGGGGTAGGAGCTGGGGAGCAGCTAATGCAGTCCCTGCCCTCAGGTCTGTAGCCCGAGGGGCTGAATTGTTGTCTGGTCTCAGGTTACCCCAGGAAACTCCCTGATGCTTGGCTAGCAATCCCCTGCTTCTGGGGCGACGCTCGGTGCCCAACTATTAGGAACCCCTGAAACTCACGGGCAACCCAGTTCCCTCCCTCAGATAACCCCACCCAGATGACCTCCAGGTGACCCGCGAAGGTGCCCAGGCTTACACTTCTTCTCCGGGAATCCGTTGCCAGTGGCAGGGATGGCGCTGGGGCCGCTGGGCGGGGCGGGGTGCTGGTGCTGGCGGCGGGCTGGCAGCGTGCTGGAGGGGAAGGCGCAGGTGCTGGTGAAGAGCACGTCACTGGGCAGGCCGGGCTCCAGGCTGGCAGGGGTGGCGTAACTGGGCTCCCGGCGTCCGCTGCACAGGCTCTCGTCTGACAGTGTCCGCTGCAGGCTCTTCTGGGGGGACTGCTGCCGAGACAGGGTGGGATGTGGGGGCAGTGTCACGGCGGGGCCCCGGTCAGTCCTAAGGCTTCTTTCGCGCTAACTTCCTGCCCACCCAGCCTCCATTCTAATCAAAGCACCGCGTCTTCCCCTGGGGCTCCCCTTCCCTGACCGCAGCCAGTGGCCTCTGGTGGGCAGGCCAGCTCCACGCAAGGATCTGAGGTTGAGGCCGGGCAGGCTGGGGAAGGCCGTGAGCCACGTGGGCTCATGAGAGCCAGGCTGGGACTCCTGCGGGCACCAGTGATGCCAAGGTGTCCTCTGCCCCAGTGTCCTGCGCTGGCGGGACACAACCTGGGGAGCCTAGGGGCCACCTCAGTCCCCATAGAATGTGCCTCCTGACAGTGAGGCTGTCCAGGGCAGGCAAGGACGAGAGGTGAAGGGAAGTGGGGACAACTGAGGCTCCACGTGCCTGCCCTTCTGGCTGTGCCCGGTCCTCGGGGAATGAGGGTACCCAGGGCTTCCCCGGGATCCCCGCTCCACTCCTGGCCCCGAGCTCTGGGGGGCGGGCTTCACCCGGGGCTGGGGGAAGGATGCGAGCCAGGCCCTCCCGGTGCCTGCCTGAGATGGCTTACATCTCTACCCTGTTCCCGGTTCAACAGGGCCCTCACACACACCACCGGGCCTCCAGATGCCGGAGGCTGTAGCCCAGGGCAGAAAGAGGCTGGGTGACTGTGTGGCAGCTCCCTCCTCCCCACCCTGCCGTAGGCCCCCTGGCCACACACCCCGGTATCCCTCTCCTGCTCTGGCCCCAGGTTGTCCATGATGATGAGTTTCTTCAGGTCGTCCTCAATGGTGGACTTGTAGTTCTTCCGAGGGGACCGGAGGTCTCGCAGGGATGCCCTTAACCGCGGCTGCCCAAAGACGTTCTTTGTGTTGGCGTCCACCTGCCTGGAATCAGAGTGCCAGGGTCAGGGGGCCTTGAGCTACTTCTCAAAGCTGTTGGGACTCAGACAGCTGCCTCCCTCTAGCGAATGACCACACCTGCTTCACCTGGCCACAGCGCAAGCGGAGAGCCCTCGGTCCACTCCCTATGCTGACTCCTCCACAAACACTTCCTGGAACACACTCTGGCTGACCTGTTCCAGGGACTGGGGAACAGCAGTGACATGAAGCCCATGTCCAGGAGGGGCGACCAACACTGAGCAAATGAACAGAAGTACCCCGTGGGTGAGCTAGGGATAAAATAATTTTTCTTTTTTTCCAGGAGGGGATATTGAACCTAGAGGTTCTCCACCACTGAGCTACACTCTTAGTCCTTTTTGTTTTTTTTAGAGACAGGAGGGTCTTACTAAGTTGTTATGGCTAGTCCTGAACTTGGAATCCTCCTGCCTCAGCCTCCCGAGATACTGGGATTATAGTCGTGTACCACCATACCTAGCTAAGGGAAGTGTTTTGAAGAAAAACAAAGCCAGGTAAAGGGGTGGGAGCTGGGAGGGCTTTTCTGAAGGGTGACACTTGGGGGACTGAAAGGAAGGAATCCCATGGAACAGCTTCCAGGTGGAGGAAAGAGCAAGAGTGGAGCCATCAGAGGCGAGAGGTGGGAGCTCAGGTCTCAGGGAGCAGGGGCAGATGGCGTGGGACTTATGAGTCACAAGGGGACTTGGGATTGCATCTGGGGAGCCCTGCAGGTTCTGAGCTGAGGAGTGTGAGGTCTCAATTTGCAAGTGCTGGGGATATGAGGCTGCCCTGTGACAGCTAACCTGGGCCCAGAAGGCCCCTAGCCTCCTAGATGCTCAGCCCTGTCCCTGCCATGGGTGGGGCTCCACCACTGTCCCCTGTGGCTCCAGGCTAGAAAGGCTGTGCCCTGGCTCACTGTCCTCCACTCAGTGGTCCTCAGGGCCAGGCTTCTTCTTGCATTTAGACTGGGGACCTGACCACTGCCACCCTCTAAGAGAAAAAATGACAGTGACTGGGTACACCATCCTCACCAGATACCCCTTCGTTCCAGGGCTCTGTGTGTACTTATTAAAACCACCAAGGGCTGGGCGCCTTGGCCCCAGTGGCTTGGGAGGCCAAGACAGGAGGATCGTGAGTTCAAAGCCAGCCTCAGCAAAAGCAAGGCACTAAGCAACTCAGTGAGACCCTGTCTCTGAATAAAATACAAAAGAGGGCTGGGGATGTGGCTCAGTGGTTGAGTGCCCCTGAGTTCAATCCCTGGTACTAAAAACAAACAAACAAACAAACAAAAAACAAAACAAAACACCACCAAGGGAGCCACTCTTCTTATCTTTGTTGCACAGATGAGAAACTGAGGCAGGAGGCTATAAAGTATATAACACTGACCCTCCCTTTTACCAAGCTCCCCTTTTCGCTTTTCCTTACAGTGGCCATTGTGACCTGTAGTTGTCTTTGTCTCTGGTCTGTCAGCCCAGCAGAAAGACAGCAGCACCACAGCAAGGCCAGAGCTCCCTGGGCACATACATGAACTCCCCTGAGCCTCACTACATGCAGGAAGCACTACTCATATCCCATTTTGTGGATGGAGAAATTAAGGCACAGAGTAGTTAAGTCACTTGTCCAAAGTCACACAGTTTGTGGAGGGACAAGTCAGGATTCAAATTAAGGCACCGGGCTTCAGAGTCCACAGCTGCCACCACCAAACTTGACTGCCATGTTTTGTTTTGTTTTGTTTTTTGCCTAACAAACTTTTTATTCCTTTAAAAGGTAAGAAAATGCATGCAATCTTTGAAAACATTTCTAACCAGATCACTGTAACTATGAAGATTCCAGAAACGTTTAGAGAGAGAACATCAACTTAGAATTCGTATGGCCAAAGGGCACACTGAGCAGTGTAAAGGAATATCCTAAACCAGAGAGCGGTGCGAGCCGTTCTGACATGACTTAGACCATGAATCTCCAGAAACTTCACTGACTGACAGACCCCTGCGTTTCTTAGAATTTCTCACCCTCTCAGGCTTCCCTCCTTACTCTGGCAAGTGTATTGCCAAAGAGCCTAGTGTAATTGATACCCTGAAGTCTTCAGAGCCTGTCATCACGATGCTGTTGATATTGCGAGCTAGTGTTATAGCCCCTGGGGTGGAAAGGGTCAGTGCCCATGCATGTGACTGCAGTACAGAGACAGAGACAATGGAACTCTGAGGAAGGTGCTGTGCTGCTCTGCTGTTTCTCTTCCAGGTGAAAACAACCTTCTCCTCTGATGTCTTCTGATTGTGGGGATAGAAAACAAAGTTATTGGTGAGCACTGTAGCCTTCTAGGTAGCAGAGGCTGCACTGGTTTGCTCCAACAGGAGACCCGACCTGGAACAGCATCATCTAGTAAAGCTTACAGTGATAATCCAAGGGTACCGAGGACCCTTGTTATTTCCCCAAGACCCAGCCAGGCACCTTGATTGTCATGTGTACGTCACACATAGAATGAAAAACTGTACAGTGCATGAACATGATCACATTTGATTAAAAATTTACATCTGGGCCGGGCGCAGTGGCACACGCCTGTAATCCCAGCACTTTGGGAGGCTGAGACAGGAGAATCGCAAGTTCAAAGCCAGCCTCAGCAATGGCCAGGCGCTAAGCAACTCAGTGAGACCCTGTCTCTACATAAAACACAAAAGAGAGCTGGGGATGTGGCTCAGTGGTCGAGTGCCTGTGAGTTCAATCCCCGGTGCAAAAAAAAAAAAAAAGCGTCTGGGCTGGGGTTGTGGCTCAGGGGTAAAGTGCTTGCCTGGTGTGTGTGAGGCACGGGGTTTGATTCTCAGCACCACATATAAATAAATGAATAAAATAAAAGGTCCATCACACAACTAAATAAATAAAAATTAAAAAACAAAAAACGTGTGTGTGCAGAAAAAAATTTCTGGAAGAAATGAACAATGATTCCCTCTGGAAAGCAGGAGGTAGAAAAGCGGGAGTTTTCCTTTTCATCTAACACCCTTCTGAACTGTGAATTTATTTTACCTTAATAATGATGATGATGATAACAAAAACAATAACAGCCAGTTTAAAAATGGCTGATGCCTGGCCTTCATCGTTTTTGTAATACAAGAAAGAGAGTGAGTCTTTGAGCCTAGAGAAGAAATAAGATGTCCTGGGCTCCCGAGGGTTTTGAAGTCTGCATTTTCTTTCTCAGTTGCCAGCCTTGGGATTTTAACAAAGGGAAGAAGAGAAGGTGCCAGGTTTTTTCTTGTCAGGTCATATTCCTCCCCAAGTTAGAGCTGCAGGTCGAGGGCAGTGCTGGCTCTACCCATATTAGGCAAGTGTATTCTCTGGGCAAATGAGAAGCTTTCGATCCGGAGGACAGAGCAGAGAAAGAGACACAGACACAGAAAGAGAGATGCATACACCCCTTCACCATGGAAGATGGAAGGGGCCTCCCTTTCCAGCCCACTGGAAAATGTCGAAAATGATTTCAACATTTTCCAGAATCTTCCCTCAGCACAGGCCTACTGCCCTGGTGAGGCAGTAGGTCTGGCCTCAGTGGTAGAGCCCTGGCAAGCCCTGGGTTCACTCCTCAGCACCAAAAGCAAAGAAAACAAACCATCCACCCACACAAATACTCCTTCACTGTTCTCTTCCATTTGTGTTCATTTCCTAAAATCACGTTCCCAGGCTCCAGAAACTCCATTCCTCTTAACAAGGCATTCCCAATTCTCAAGTGGAAGGCTGGCTCACTGGAGGAAATCACGCTAGAACCTTCTCCTCTGATCTTCCATCTGCGCCATCTCATCCATGGCAGTCTTGGTGTTCTGATGCTCTTAGTGGGCTGCCAAGAACACGTCTACAGGGGAAAAGCATGGCAAGATCCCTTTCAGTTGGTTGTTTCTCCCCCAGTACTAGGGGTTGAACTCAGGGCCTTGTGCATGCTAGGAAAGCACTCTACCAATGGAGTTATAACCCCAGTCCTTAGCTAATCATTTTTGCTCTTTTTTGGGGGGGAGGAGGGTACTGGGATTGAACTCAGGGACACCTGACCACTGAGCCACATTCTCCAGTCCTATTTTGTATTTTATTTAGAGACAGTGTCTCACTGAGTCGCTTAGTGCCTTGCTTTTGCTGAGGCTGGCTTTGAACTCGTGGTCCTTCTGCCTCAGCCTCCCACGCTGCTGGTATTTTCTTTCTTTCTTTTTTTTTTTTGGTACCGGGGATTGAACTCAGGGGTACTCGACCCCTGAGCCACATCCCCAGCCCTATTTTGTGTTTTATGTAGAGACAGGGTCTCACTGAGTTGCTTAGTGCCTCGCCGTTGCTGAGGCTGGCTTTGAACTCGCGATTCTCCTGTCTCAGCCTCCCTAAGTGCTGGGATTACAGGCTTGAGCCACCGCGCCCGACTTGCTGATATTTTCTTATTCTCTTCTTTCTGGAAGAATCTTGACATTTTTTTTCTTTCTTTTGGTACTGGGGATTGAATCTAGGGACATTTTATCACTGAGCCACATTCCGAGTGCTCTCTCCTCTCCGCCTATTTTTGGAAACAGGGTCTTGCCAAGTTACTGAGGCTGGCCTCAAACTTGTGATCCTCCTGCCTCAGCCTCCTAGGTTGCTGAGATTACAGGTGTACACCATTGTGCCTGGCTGTTTTCTTTTTTTTGGGTGCTGGGTGTCGAACTCAGGGCCTCCTGCATGCTACGCATGTGTGAACCCCTGGGTTCCATCCCGAGCATCAAAAAAGTCAAACCAAACCAAGCTAGGCCTTTACATCTCTAACCCCGTTTTCTCTCGATCTCTGGTCTGCAGAGCTGTCAAAACCTAATGACCCCTGGGAGGTGAAATGGGCTGCTCTCCGACTGCTGGCAAGAACAAGGCCACCTTCTGTGCCCTAATCAGGACACAGTGCCAAGAGATATGAAGAGAACAGAGCAAGGAAGGAAGGTAGCCAGAGGCCGTGCTGATTTGTCAAGGGGAGCAAGGGAACAGCATGTGTCACCTGTGCCTGGTCATGTTGGGCACCTGTCCTTCCAGAGACACAAGAGAGGAAACAGCAGTGCTTCTAGGAGGGAGCTGTGGGGCTGGGGGCTGGGGCGAGGCTTGCTTCTCACTGCAGATCCTTTCATACTACTTCACTTTTTACCCTGGGTTTCACTTTTCGAAGCCCAAGTGATGGAAACGTCCCAAGGTCCCATCTAATGGAATTGGGCAGGACACCTCTGGTTCCCCCGCGTTGTCTGTGTGGACTCCGCCATGGTGTGGAATGCCTCTGGCAGTGGCTGCCTTCCATGAGAAGAGGAGGCAAGGAAAACTGCCAAGGCGGCTCTGTAGCCAGGACCAGGCAGCGGCAGCTCCCCCCACCCCACAGGCAGAGCGGAAGGCCACTAGCCGGTTGGGCGTGGCTGGGCTGGTCCCAGAGGACTGGGAGTTCTGGTCTCCAGCGGGGGGTGGCTCCCTAGGGCCCTGGTTAATTAAGCTAATTAGCACTGCCCTCAGCCCGGCTGAGCTGGGGGCTCTGCCAATGCGGCTGGCAAGCAGACTCGCCAGGGCTGTACCCCAGGCAGCAGGCCGCTTTCCTGGAAGGACGGCTGCAAGCGGCCAGTGAGAAGAGGTGGGGGAAAGCCTTGCCATGTGTGGGGGGCTGGGTTGTGGAACCAGGCCTTCCCCGGGTCCCTAAGCTGGACCCAGTGCCCGCCGGCCCAGGGCACCCTCACACCGCCTCTGGAATGTAGGTGCACCTGTCTTCCGTTGGTGGCTGGGGAAACCGAGGCACAGGACGTCGAGGACACTCAGAACCAACCAGTGTCCACCTGCTGCCCCGAGTCACCCCATGCCGTGCCTATGATGGAAGCGGCGTTCCACGCACAGGCCCTGGAGCTCTGGGTCTTGGCTGTGGGTGGCCGGGGTGTTCGCTGGGGACTGCGGGTTTCCTCAGGGCTGCAGCGGGACCGGATCTAGGACCACCTGTACTTCCCAGGGAGGGACTGACCTCACTGTCCACCACAGTGACACGAGCCAAGGCTCTCGGGCTGTGCTCTCAGCTGTGGGTGCAGCAAAGGCAGCAGCGGCAGCCCCGCCACCCAGAACGCCACCTCCCCAGGCCTCCCTCCTCCACCTCGCCCTCAACGGCCCTGCGTGAGCGGGGTCGTCCCTCTTCACGGATGAGGCTGCTTGGGTCCTGTCCTCTGCTGTGACAGGGGCCTTCTTCCTAGCCACCACCACTGCCCTGCAGCAGGCCCTGAGGTGATGGCAGAAGCTGTTCCAAGGGCCTGTCTGCTTGGGACCACTCCAGCCCTGCACTCCTCTAGGGCAGTCTTCTCAGGCAGAGGTGCCAAGGGGCTGAGGGCCCCGGCCCCTGCCCTTCCGGCCTCCTCAGCCAAGTCGGCCTGGGGGCGGCGCTGCGCCTCGCACCCTCACCTGTGCAGCTCAGGACGTCCTCACAGCCACCCTGCAGGTGGGGACCGCCACCATGTCTATTAAAAGTCATGGACTCTGAGGGGTCAGGGAGCTGACAAGGGATCCCATGCTATCCTGTCCCTCTAGGGTGAAGGCAGCCACAGGATCGGGAGTGCGGGGACACAGTGGGTAACAACAAGCTGCCTGGCCGTCCCTGAGTACAGGTGTTGGTCAGGCCAAAAGCAGAAGGGCTGGGTACAAGGACCCTCTGTGGCAGATGCTCTCGGTCTCCACGGCAAACCCTGTCCTTCGTTTGCTCACTGCATCTTTCGTCTGGCAACGCGAAGCTGGCCTGGTGCACACCTGTCATCCCAGCCACCCAGGAGGCCGAGGCAGGAGAGCTGTACGTCTGAGGCCAGCCTCGCTAACTGGGGGAGATCCTATTTCAAAATAAAATATCAAAAGGGCTGGGCTCAGTGGTAGAGCACCCCTGGGTTCCATCCCTAGTGCTGCAAGCAAAACACAACAACCCCAAACACACTGTGCACCAAGAGGAAGCCGGACTGCTGCCTCCAAGCAGTTCCTCAGAAGACACGTCACTGCCTCAATGTGACTCAAGGGCACCTTGGATGAGGAGATGCCCTGCCAGTTACCTCACTGGGTTTGGATCCTGGCTCTGCCATTCTGGTGGAGGGACCTGGGCAAGGTACTTCTGACTGTGCCTCCATGTCCTCATCTGGAATGGAGTAGGAACGGGATCCCCCGTGAGGCTGCCAGGAAGATTGAGGGGACCAGGTCTACAGAGCCCAGGCAGTGCAGCCTGGCTGCAAGGCGGCCTCCCCGACCAGGACAGTGGCAAAGGTGTCAAAGACACTGAGCAGATACGGCAACTATTCCTGGGGAATGAGCTGACAGGATGTGGTGATCTCGTGGGGGCAAATGACAAAAATAATCAGAACATCTGCAGAGCTCAAAGCTCCATGAGCTGAGTGAGTCAGGCGGGTGATCCCACCGCTCTGCACCCCCACTTGTGTCGTCTGAAAGCGCCCACACCTCACGCTCTCCGGTGAGGACGGGGTCTAGGAGTGTAGGAACGGGCCCCGGTGCTCGGCAGGGCAGGTGGGCAGCAATGAGAAGCAGGAAGAAACACATGAGTTCTTGGGCCTCGGGGGAAATTTCAGTGACAGCATCGTACATAATTAAAAAAAAAACCCAGTTTAATCCCAAATAATTTAGTCAGAAGTGAAAGTGGTGTTTTCTGGAAAACTAAACTGGGTGACTCACAAGTGTCTCTAACAATGACAAGGTCACTACCTCCAAAATGCCCAGGGAAACTTTCAACAAAACAACTTCCCAGCCAGGCTTGGTGGTGCATGCCTGTGATTCTAGTGATTCAGGAGGCTTAGGGAGGAGGATGACAAGTTCAAGGTCAGCCTGGGCTTACATGTGATACTGATGATGCAACCCACAGTGTACCAGGTTGGTCACAGATGTCTTGTGACCTACTCTCCTGTGGAGGAAATGGGCAGTGAAACACAAAAGTAGGTGTCTTGGCACCTACTCTCCTGTGGAGGAAATGGGCAGTGAAACACAAAAGTGACACAGAATGACAATGAGGGCGACCCAAGGCTGGAAAGGCCCGTATGAGGAGGTGGCACTAGCCTGAGCCCTCACAGAACTAGCCCAAGAAGAGCTGGAGGAAGAGTGTATCAAGCCGTGGAAAGAGTCAGTCAGTGCAAAGGTCCTGAGGCAGATGTAGTGAGTGAGAAATATCAAGAGGCCAGCATGGCTGGAGCAGAGAGAGGGAGGGACGAATTGGACAGGTTCTGGGTTGGAGTTTGGGCAAAAAATATGCCTGCTAGTGCCTGGCATGAAACACGTGCTTGGTAAATGTGAGCCTTTTTCATTAATCCTGGGGGCAAGGGAAGTGGCTGGAGGCTGTAAGCAGGGGAGTGGATGATGGTAAGAATCTATTTTTCAGTATCTCCTCTGGCTATCCATGAGCACACTGGCTTATGGGTACCTCCAGGGACCCTACTTCTGTCTCTTGCTCTGCACAAAACTGAACGGCCCCATCCAGGCCACGAGAGATGTTGGAAGCACAGGATGGAGGAGGGCAGATTCCCTCGCAGAGCCTCCAACAGAACAGCGGCCTTGGACCTGGCTTCTTGGGCTTTGGTCCAAGCTCCACCCTTTACCAGCTGTGTGACCCTGGGCCTCAGCTGCCTCATCTACAAAATGGGGAGAGTAATAGGTCCTCCTGGAGCTGTTTCAAGCACTAATTCATAGCAAATTAATTCATGTGGGAGAACTTAGAACTAAGCTGAGTATGTTAAGTGCTCAATAAACTAAATACCATATTCTCCAATTAAAAAAAAAAGCCCTTTCCCAAGTTTTCAATTGTGCAAACATAATAATTATTTCAAAGTTACCATGAGCAGTACATCTGTTGCTCAGTCGAAGTTCCTGTAAGTGTCCTGCACGTGGGACGGAGGGCAGGACGGCTCGGCACGGCTCTCCGTCACTTCACAACAGAAGGCTGTGGCGCAGCCGTCCCGGCTGCCCAGCTCCACCCTGTCACTCCTTTCTCTCCAGAAGGCTCGAGTGACCAAGCGAGGCTCAATCCTGTGCTCAGTTCTCAGGCTCACTGGACCCGACTTCTCAATGGTCAGTGTCCCAGGGATCCCAGGACCCCACCCTCGCTGGCCTCCCTCGAGGCTCCTCCTTGGTCACTGGACACCGAGGGTTTTGGGAGCAGCCCTCACCCTCCTGCCTCCCGCACCCTGCCTCTTCTGCTGGCCATACCTGGACCTCTCCACAGGCTGGGCCTGCTCCTTCCCCCACGCCTGCCCCTTGCTCAGCACCCAGCTGGGCTCACGACCATCTGTCCTCCAGGTTTTAAGATGAAGCGTCACCTTTTCTCTTACACCACAGCCAACATTGCCTGTCTGCTCCAGTTTCAGATCATCTATCCCGAGCCTGCCCTCTTCCCTTCTGTGGCTCCTGCCCAGTTCCAGTCCCCACATCCCACTTGGACCCTGATAGCAGCTCCTCCCGGGATGTTCCCCACATGCAGCCACAGGGATCCTGGTAAAGCCAATTCAGATCACCTCCTTCCCCGGTCCACACCCTCCCACGGTCCCACGTCAGGGAGAGCAGATGCCAAGTACCTCACACGAGGCCCACGAGACCCACCACCACCTGCCCCCTCACCACTCTGACCCCCTCCTCCCCACTGCCACACTGTTCCAGCTGCGGGACCCTCCTCCAGAGTCCACACCTCAGGATCTTTGCAGCTGCCTCTTTCTGCCTACAAAGCTCCTCATCCAGATGCCACACAGCGCCACCCCCCTGGCAACCCCCTCATGCTCTTCTTATTTACTCTAGTTACTGCCTGACACCCCAACTGGAGCTCAGTTCCCTGACAACGGGGATCTCTGTCAGGTTCACAGCCATATCCCCAGTGTGGATATGGCTTTTCAGTGACTGAGTGAGACGTCACTCTCTTCCTGGCTCAGAGCCACCCCACCTGGCCTCACTGTACACCCAGGCACTTACTTCTTGGGGTCAGTGAAGGTGAGCGGCCGTGGTGGGGGCTCATCTGTTCTCTTCCACCCCGTTGGGTGCTTATTGCGCACGGGCTGCTTGGAGAAGAAGGACTTGGGGACGGAGGTGGAAAGCTGGAAGGGGCTGGACTGGGCCAGCTGGGAGGGCCGAGGAGTCTCTGTGCTGGCAGTTTTGTAAACCTGAGCAGGGTAGCCAGCCCTTGAGCCCATGTCACTGCAAAGAGAATGTGAAAGAAAGAAAGTTCACTGACACAAGACACAAATACACGACTGCTGTAGAATATTCCAACAACGCAGAAGCCCTGAGCAAAGGGAAAGCTCCTGCACAGGCCCAGTCCCACTCTGGGAATGCCCCTGGCACATTTGCCATCTCTATGGGAACCTAAGAAGGCAGCTTGGTCCCCGTTGTGCAAACTACACAGTTGAAGGTAGGGGCCCACCTGCACACCTGTCTCTAGAGGTAACCATGGTTAACAGGCTGCTCTATTTCCTTCTTTTTTACCGGTGCATTAAAAACAATCATGTGTACACAGAGAAAGGGGTCTTTATGCAGGGGAGGAGGCGGGAGGATTATGCTTTTACATTAGTGGGATCATATCAATTATTTTGTAACTTGTGATATCTTTTCTAGGTGGTGATGACAATCAAACCCAGGATCTTGTATGTGCTATGTATACTATTTTTTTTTGTACAGGGATTGAACTTGAGCACTTGACCCAACTAAGCCACATCCCCAGTTCTTTTTTTTGTATTTTATTTAGAGATAGGGTCTCACTGAGTTTTTGCTGATGCTGGCTTTGAACTCATAATACTCCTGCCTCAGCCTCCTGAGCTGCAAGGATTACAGGTGTGTGCCACTGCACCTGGTGCTAAGTATATATATATATTTTAAATATATATTTTTAAAATTGTAGATGGACACAATGTCTTTATTTTATTGCCTTGTATGTGGTGCTGAGGATCGAACCCAGGGCCTCACACATGCGAGGCAAGCGCTCTACCACTGAGCTACAATCCCAGCCCTAAGTATATTTTTTAAAAATATATTTTGCGGGCTGGGGTTGTGGCTCAGTGGTAGTGTGCTCGCCTAGCATGTGTGAGGCCCTGGGTTCGATCCTCAGCACCACATAAAAATAAAATAAAGATGTTCTGTCCACCTACAACTAAAAAATAAATATTTAAAAAAATATACATTTTGCTATATATGTAGTCTTTCATTAAAATTTTTTTGAGCACTTAGTACATGTCCGATACCACTAGTTAGCTAGTCTAAGACTACAGATCCCTGATCCAAATATTAGATTTTTGTTGAACTGATGCTACAATGACCTACTGATGTCAACTGAACCCAAACTTTGGGGACCCAAATGCTGCAGGAAATCAAATTTTTTTTTTTTCAGTGGTACTGGGAATTCAACCCAGGAGCACCTACACGCTAGCCAAGTGCTCTAATGCTGAGCTACATCCCCAGCCCTTTTTTTTAAATATTTTTTTTAGTTGTAGATGAACACAATAATCTTTATTTATTTTTATGTGGTGCTGAGGATCGAACTCAGTGCCTCATGCATGCCAGGCAAGCACTCTACCACTGAGCCATAATCCCAGACCCCCCAGCCCCTTTTAAAGAAAATTCTGAGTCAGGGTTTCACCAAGTTTCTCAGCATAGCCTCAAACTTGCAATCCTCTTGCCTCAGCCTCACAGGCAGTTGCAATTACAGGTGCACACCAGTAAAGCCTGGCCAGTTAGAAAAAATTAATGAAATTCCATTCCAAATAAGAAATATTTAAAGAGAAAATGAATGCCCCTGAAATATAAGCTAGTGAATCCTTTCTGAAGGTCAATTTAGTGGATGGGACTTTTGACTATGGCCAGATGAGGAGACTGGCAAGTCCTCTCCCCAAAGAGGCCCAAACTGACCAACAAAAAACCCTTTTAAGCACTCTAAAAAATGACCAAAGGCATGCAACAATCTAGAAAGCACTTACGCCTGACAAACTGTTGAAGTAGGTAGGAACAAAGGGAATCTGTGGCTCCTAGGAGACACTAAGAATATATATAACAAGAAGCCAGACGTGCTGTAATCCCAGCAGCTCAGGAGGCTGAGTCTAGAGGATCATGAGTTGAAAGCCATCCTCAGCAGAAGTGAGGTGCTAAGCTACTCAGTGAGATAAAATACAAAATAGGGCTGGGGATGTGGCTCAGTGTAGAGTGCACCTGAGTTCATCCCCAGTACCAAAAAAAGAGTATATAACAAGATTTTCAAAAGGAGATGAGAGAAAGGGCAGAAGAAATATCTGAAGAAAAAATGACTGAAAACTTCCTAAATCTGATTTTAAAAAATCATTAGTCTATACATTTAAGAAGCTCAACAAACCCCAAGTATAATAATAAAGAGTCCCACATCTCAAAAAACACGTGAAAGTCAAATACTAGGATAAAAATCTTGAAATTATCTAGAGAAAAAAGACTCATCTCATACAGAGAAATACTGATAAAATAAACTACTGACTTTTCACTTGAAACAATGGAATGCCATTTTCAAAGCACTGAAAGAAGCAAACTAAAAGTTAACCAAGAATTCTATTTCCAGCAAAACTACCCTTGAAAAAAATGAAGGCAACCTAAAGATGTTCCCATAAAAATAAAGAGAGAGAATGTGTGTTGCTAGCACACCTGCCTAATAATAAATAATAAAGTCCTCACACTAAAAGAAATGAATCTAGATAGTAAGCATAGTTTTAAAAAAAGACTATAGATTTATGTTTTCATATTTCTTCTCTCACCTTACTTAAAGACATAAGGTAATAATTAACTGTACTGTTGGGTTTATATCCTATATATGACAAAGATTTCACAAAGAAGGGGAAGGAAGCTGGGTGTGGTGGCGCAAGCCTGTAATCCCAGCACTTTGGGAGGCTGAGACAGGAGAATGGTGAGTTCAAAGCCAGCCTCAGCAATGGCGAGGCGCTAAGCAACTCAGTGAGACCCTGTCTCTACATAAAACACAAAATAGGGCTGGGGATGTGGCTCAGTGGTCGAGTGCCCCTGAGTTCAATCTCCAGTACCAAAAAAAAAAGGGGGGAAGGAGTAGGGATACACTGGAGAAAAGTTTTCATGTATTATTGCAATTGTTAGTATTAACGTGAATTGCACTGATAGATGCATATTGTAATAATAATTAAAAAAAGTTAAATGAGTGGATTTCTAATGGCACACTAAATTAAAATTTTATTAATATTTATTTTTTAGTTGTAGGTGGACAGAATATCTTTATTTTATTTTTATGTGGTGCTGAGGATCGAACCCAGTGCCTCCCGCGTGCTAGGCGAGCACGCTACCACTGCGCCATAACCCCAGCCCCCTAAATTAAATTTTTTAAAAAAATATTTTTAGTTGTTGATGGATCTTTATTTTATTCATTTATTATTTTTATGTGGTGCTGAGGATCGAACCCAGTGAATCACGCATGCGAGGCAAGCGCTCTACCACTGAGCTACAGCCCCAGCACCATTAAATTAAATTTAACACAGTACAAAGCAATAAAGGAAAAACAGAAGCAAAAAAGATAGTAAACATAAAGAAAACAAGTAGCAAAGTATCAAGTGTAAAACTATTATCAATAGTTACATTAAGGGCGGGGGGATATAGCTCAGTTGGTAGAGCGCTTGCCTTGCACGCACAAGGCCTTGGATTCAATCCCCAGCACCACAGAAACCACATTAAGCCAGACACAGAGGCTCACACCTGTAATCCCAGTGACTCAGGAGCCTGAGGCAGGAGGATTGCAAGTTCAAGGCCAGCCTCAGTATCTTAGCAAGGCTCTAAGTAAGTTACTTAGCAAGAAACTATCTCAAAAAATAGAAGGGCTGGCGATGTAAAGAACTCCTGGGTTAAATACCCAGTACCAAAAGTTAATTAATTAATCAAAATAAATGGTTCAGTGGGGTACAGTGGCACAAGCCCGTAATCCTACTAACTCAGGCATCCCAGGTTTAATCCTCCAGTACCAAGAAACAAAAAATAGTTTAGCCAGACATGGTCAGCTACTTGGAAGGCTGAGGCAGAAGGACTGCAAGTTGAGGCCTGTATGGGCCATTTAGTGAGAGCTTGTCTCAATATAAAATAATAAAAATGGCTGGGAGAGAAGAGCTCACCCTAAGCTAGCTTACCTAGCTTGGCCAAGGCCTTAGGTTCAATCCCTAAACACCACAAAAAGGAAAGAAAAGAAGAAAAAAGTGAATGATCTAAATACTCTATTCAGAAGGCAGAGATTTTTAGGCTGGATTTAAAAAGCAATATATGCTTTCTACAATTACAGCAATATCTATCAATGGGCAAAGGTTGCACACTGGCAAGTAGATATCCAGGAAGTCACTGAAGCATGAAACAACGAGAATAAATGTCACAACACCAAGAAGGTACAGGGAGGCTTCCCCAGGGAGGCAAGGGCGGGAGCCCACCAACCAAACCACCGGAAAATCACACAAATACGAGTATGTACGTACTGGGAAGCTCAAAAAGAAACAGACTTAAAAAATGTCAGTGTGATCATGCAAGTTATTTTGTGAAGATTCCAGATGTCTGTGCTGGATTATAATGTAAAAGGTTTTTCTACTTTGGGGAATGGTTAAAATGTTTGAAAGAACTGGGTTGGTACAGGTTTGGAGAGAAACCTCCAGAGGCGTGTACATCATCTGATTATGTCTAAAGTGCTGTTTATAATCAAGAAAAACTGGGAAAAAACTGAAATGATAAAAAAGAGTGGAAATGGTCTGAATGACTGGAATGGAACCTAGGGGCAGTTCACTGCTGAGCTACAGCCCTTTTTATACACACGAATCTCTACATACATATATTTTTTAAAAATATTTTTTTAGTTGTTGATGGATCTTTATTTTATTCATTTATTATTTGTATGTGGTGCTGAGGATCGAACCCAGTGCCTCACGCGTGCCAGGCAAGTGCTCTACCACTGAGCTACAGCCCCAGCCCACAAATCTATATTTTAAGTATTTTATATATATGTGTATATACACATATGCATAAAAAATATATGTGTGTGTGTGTATATATATATGAAATATGGTGATGAATTTTTTCTTTTCTTTTTTTTTTTTTTTGGTACTGGGGATTGAACTCAGGGGCACTCAACCACTGAGCCACATCCCACCTATTTTGTGTTTTATGTAGAGACAGGGTCTCACTGAGTTGCTTAGCACCTCACCATTGCTGAGGCTGGCTTTGAACTCACGATTCTCCTGTCTCAGCCTCCCAAAGTGCTGGGATTACAGGCGTGTGCCACCACACCCAGCAATTTTTTTCTTTTATAGGAAGGAAATAAACAGTTTCTCCAACTCTAAGTCATGAAATAGACTTAGTGGGTCTTAATTTGTTTTTTTTTGTGGTACTGGGGTTTGAACACAGGGGATTTTTACTCCTGAGTCACATCTCCAGTCCTCTTTATTTTATCTTGAGACTGGGTCTTGCTAAGTTGTCCAGGCTGGCCTCAAACTTGGGATCCTCCTGCCTCAGTTTCCTGAGTGGCTGAGATTACAGATGTGTGGCACTGTACCTGGATGGAATCTCGTACATGCTAGGCAAGCACTCTACACACACCCTGGCCCAGGTCTTAGCAATTCTTAGCAGAGGAGAAAAAAAAAAAAAAGAAATAGACTAAAAAAAATGTCAGTGTGATCACATAAGAATTTTGTGAAAATTCCAGATGTCTGTGTTGGATTATAATGTAAAATGTTTTTCTACTTTGGGTAATGGTCAAAATGTTTGAAAGAACTGGTTTGATACAGGTTTGGAGAAAAATCTCTGAAGGAGTGTACACCATCTGATTATGTCTGAAGGGCATGATAATAGGGAATGTGTAAAGGACAAAAGTCAGGTTAAACCATATAACTAGGTGCAGAGCAAACAGGAAGTGGCTACCTGATATCTCAATCTTCCTCCCTCAGCAACCACAGTTACCGTTCCTTCTTCAACAGAGCATCTATGTAGATATAAGCACCCTCATGTGCAAGGAATTGTCTTCCCTGTCCTTAATTTTAGGTATTTATTTATTTATTTTTGTGGTACTAGACATTGAACCCAGGGGCATTCTACCATTGAGGTACACCCTTAGTCCTTTTAAAATTTTATTTATTTTATTTTGAGATAGGGTCTTGTGTAGGCCACTGTGCCTGGCAAAACTTTTTTCCTCCCAGTACAGGGGACTGAACCTAGGACCTTGCACTCTACCACTGAGTTACATCCTCAACCCCTAACTCTTCCTTCTTAAAATATATGGTAGCATATCCTAAGTCTGTTCTGTGCTTGGTTTTCACATTGAAGGGTGTGTTCTGGAGACCTCTCCACATTAGCATATACAAGCCGTTGCAAAGCCAAGTGGACCCCTGGCTGCAGAGGGTTCGCTCTGAATGCATCAGTGATCTTAAAA
>PVHX01027432.1:0-19445 GCA_004024805.1 Geosciurus inauris | reverse complement strand
GTTTGGTTTTGAGCACTTCCTTACTTTGTGACACTATAAGACGCTCTAGGTCTTTTTTGTATGTTTTCTGCCCACTCCTAGATACAATCATTTCTCTAAGGATCCTTTGTTACTTTCTTTGGATGATGATATTAAAAACATCCAATGTTAGATTTTTCATAAATGCCCTTCTTCATGTTGAGAAAGTATTTTTTTTGTTGTTTTTAATCTTTGTTTTGTGTGTGTTTGTGTTTCTTTTTTTTAAGAGTTGAAAAATTCATTTTATATTATTTTAACCTTTCTCTAAAGCCATTTATTTATTTAAGAGTTGAAAACTTCACTTTATATTAACTTTTAACCCCTTTCCAAAGTCACTCATCAATTTATTTATTTATTTATTTATTTATTTATTTATTTATTTATTGTTTATTGTTTATTTTTTGATCATGGAAAGGTATTAGATTTTTGTGAAATGCTTTCTTTACATCATATGAACGTGTTGATTTTTTTTCCTTCATTATTAATGCGGTGTACTATGTAATTGACATTGTTCCGAGTTTTAGTATTTAAAAATTAATACCATGAGCCAGGCGCAGTGGTGCATGCCTGTAATCCCAGCACTTTGGGAGGCTGGGACAGGAGAATTGTGAGTTCAAAGCCAGCCTCAGCAATGGCGAGGTGCTAAGCAACTCAGTGAGACTCTGTCTCTAAATAAAACACAAAATAGGGCTGGGGATGTGGCTCAGTGGTTGAGTATTCCTGAGTTCAATCCCTGGTACCAAAAAAAAACAAAAAATGAATACCATGAATGACCACATCCAACACATGAAGATACTATGTTCAAGAAACTGGGGGACAAAAATTACTCTATAAACTAACTACATAATATTTTATAAGAATATACACTATAAAACCTTTCTATACATAGTAGTTAGCTATACATTCTTAGCTTAGGAAAATGGTGTTGCATATTTCTGTGCAAACTGCTAGCAATTTTAAACTCTTTTTTGAGACAATTATCTTTTTTCTGTTTTCTAACTCTTCCACCTCAGCCTGAGTTATGAGGTCTGGAATGTCTTTCTTCAGTCATGGATGCGATTACCAATATTGTCAATTCTTACAATGATCTGATTAGATGTGGTCTGAAATATATCTTGCATTTGTTGCTGGACATGTGTGCCCACCAAGAAGATATTCTGCATGATATTGGAGTCAATCTTGGCCATCTCCCCAATTTTATGATGTTGTGTCAGAATATCACCTATATACTACTTTTGGGTGTTGGTATACAGAGAATTTAACACAGGGATGTTTTACCACTGAGTTTCATCCACAGTCCTTTTTATTTTTTATTGCATCATAGTTTCATTAAGTTGCTGAGAACCTGACTAAGTGCTGAAGTTGGCCTTGAACTTGTAATCCGCCTGTCTCAGCCTCCAGAGTCACTGGATTTATAGGCATGCCCAGCTACATTCAATTTTTTTGTTTTGGTACCAGAGATTGAACTCATAAGTGCTTAACGACTAAGTCACATCCTCAACTCTTTTCAATATTTTATTTAGAGACAGAATCTCACTGAGTTGCTTAGGGCCTTGCTAAATTGCTGAGGCTGGATTGAACTCATGATCCTCCTGGCTGAGCCTCCCAAGCCACTGGGATTACAGGCATGTGCCAATGTGCCCTGGCTATATTCCACTTTTATATGTTGACTCATACCTGCATTCCTGAGATAAATCCCAATGGCAATGATATATAATCTTTTTAATATGCTACTGAATTTGTGTTGTTAGGCTTTGTTTTAAGGAGTTTTGTATCTAGACTTACAAAGAATATTAGTCATAGTTTTTCCTTGTGTATATTATATTTATATTATATTATATTATATTATATTATATTATATTTCCTTGTGTATATTATATTTGTGTAGCTTTGGAATCAGGGTAATATTGGTCCTGTAAAATTAGTTGGGAATTATTTTTTCTTCTTCTACTTCTTGGTAGAGTTTGAGAAAGAGTGGTGAGTATTTAAAGGTTTGGTAGAATTTACCGGTGAAACCATAGTTTTCTTTAGAAAAGACTACTAAGTTGTCAATCATGTTGATTTTGCCCTTTACAATTTTTAGCTGTTTTAGACTAGATTGTTATTAGTTGTTTGCTTTTAAGTTGTTTAAGTGCAATTCTATTATCAGTTCTATTGACATCATGAAATATTGCCTCTTCCAATAATTTTAATTTCACTTATAAGTTGTCTTTGTAAAAATGTTTTATGTTGTAGCTGAGATTGATGGGAAAAGAAGATGCTAGTGTGTTGTTGCTTTGCTTTTTTGTTATTAATATGTTTATTTCTTTTTTGGATACATATGACAGTAGAGTGTATTTTGACATATTACACATACATGGAATATATCTTCCCATTCTTGTGGTTGTACATGAAGTAAAGTTTCGCTGGTGATGTGTTCATATATGAATATAGGAAGGTTATGTCTGATTCGTTCTACTGTCTTTCCTATTCCTATTCTCCCTCCCTTCACTTCATTCCCCTTTGTCTAATCCAATGAACTTCTATTCTTCCCTTCCCAAACCCTTTATTATTCATTAGCATCTGCATATCAGAAAGCATATTCAGCCTTTGATTTTATGAGACTGTCTTATTTCTGAACAATCAATAATGTTGATAGTAAGTCTTCTCAAATTTACCCAGAGGTTCAATATAATTCCAATAATTCCAATCAAAATCTCAATAGGCTATTTTTTTGTAGAAATTGAAAAACTGATGCTTAGATTTGTCAGGAAATGCAAAGGTTCTTTAGTAGCCAAAATAGTTATAGAATGTAGGGAGACTGTGCTGCCCTATTGCAAGACTCACCGTAAATCTACATTCATCAAGCCAATGCTGTATGAAAAAAGATAAACTTGCAGATCAAATGAACAGAAAATTAGTGTGTATAGTCAAAAGAAGTTAAACAAAGACCAGGAGGTACAAACAACGGTGCTCAGTACCCTTAGGCATTAGGCAAATGCAAAACAAACCTCAATGTGTTAGCACTACACACCCATTAGAAGGGCGAAGGTAAAGTGACTAACAGTACCAAATGTTATTGATGATGTAGAGTAACTAGAACTCTGAATCAGTACTGCAAGTAATGCAAAATATTATAGCCATTTGGGAAAGCAGTTTGGATGTTTCTTATACAATCAATTACATAGTTACAATATAACCCAGCAACTCCATTGATGCATATTTAATTTAAAAAAATTAAAAGTTCTATGTCCTCTTGAATACTTGGATTCTAATATTCAAAGCAGTTTTATTACCAGTAACCCAAATCTTTCCAAAATAAATCAAATTTCCATTGACAAGTTAATGGACAAAACAATTATCTGTACTCAGCAATTAAAATAAATCAACTATTGATGGATACATACATCAATATGTGTAAATCTCAAAATCATTATGCTAAATGAAACAAACCAGACTCAAAAGACTACACACTAGATGATTTCATTTGTGAGCCATTCTGTAAAAGACAAAATGGTAAACTTACCAGCTAGTGAACTTAGAATGAAGATTGCCAAAAAAGAGGCCTTAGTAAACTTGTTGACATAGTAGAAATGTTGTCCTTGAATATGATTATGATAGTAGTTATACTGTTGTGCACCTCTGTCAAAACTCATACACATAAAGTGAGCAAATTCTTGGTATTTAAATTCTATCTCAATAAAAGTAACATTTATATTATAAATTCTGAGTTCTTATATCTCACTTTTAAGCAAAAAATGCCTGGTGTGATAGAAAGAGCAATTGATTCACACCTGAGGAGGAAAGAAAAGAATAGAAAATGAGAAGGCAATTAATATATAGGAAGCCCTTTGTACATGTAAGACATTCATGAGACTTTTTGAATATTTTATCTAACTTTTTTTACAAATCTCTTTTACAAATGAAGAAAAATTACCAGCTTTTGAAAGAATGTAAATAAGGTAATGTAGTCAATAAGGAGTTTGAGGATAAGGGTTAGTGTGTTTCTAAAATTTTGGTTCTAGACAGTACCTCATGCTGTTTCTCCTACCCTACAGAAAAGAATTCCAGAGCCAGCTCTAAACCTTATGCTCTATGCAAATTTTTACATCACATAATATCTGTGAACCTATTTTACTTACTGTAAAATTACAGCAAGATTTACTAAAATTTATTTGGTTATTTTAAGAATCAAATAAATTTGTGTGCCTGGTAGTGCTTTATAAATGTAAGGATTTAAATGCAATTGCTATAATTGCTACTTTTCATTTTCTCACTATTATGAGAATTAAACTCCAAATTTCATTATTCACTAAGTAAATAAGTGCTCAGGTCTCTGGCTATATCAAAAAATCAAGATTTAGCATTTTAACAGGGTCAAAGAATAGTCTGCTACATTAGACAATTTAGCAACTATGAGTTCAACTGTGCAATTAAAATACAATCAAAATCAAAACACGAGGCCCCTGAGAAAAGAATATTTTTCCAATACTTCCCCCAACAGAGCTAGAGAATGAGGACCCAGGAAAAATTAATCTGCCCAGAGGCATTTGACTCTGCATAGAGGATAATGGTATATTTCTGGCCAAAAAGTCTAAAGGAATTTGTCAACACTGTGTACTTATCTTACTTTACTTGTATTAAAAGATAAAACCTGAATATATTTCTCATGACCTAAGTTCATGTGGCTACATATGCCAATAAATCTCAGGGCAAAAACTCACTGTAAATGTTCTTCTTGACTTTCTCAATAGCACTCCTAAAGATTAGGAAATAATGCTAGGAGTTAATAAATGGGATGGCACCAAATTAAAAAGCTTCTGCACAGAAAATTAAACAATTAAGAATGTGGAGAGTGAACCTACAAATGAGAGAAAATCTCTGCTAGCTACTCTTCTCACAGAGGATTAATATCAAGAACATATAAGAAATTTAAACAATGCCAAAAAAATTAAATAACCCAATTAAAATGGGCACATGAAATAAACAGACACTTCTCAAAAGAAGAAATACAAATGGGCAAGAAATACATGAAAAACATGCTCAATATCATTAGCTATTATGGAAATGTAAATCAAAATTACACTGAGATTTCATCTCACACCAGTCAGAACGGCAATCATCAAGAATACAAATAATAATGAATGCTGGAGAAGATATGGGGGAAAAGGAATACTTTTATACTGTTGGTGGGATTGTAAATTAAGACAACTATGGAAATCAGTATGCCATTTCCTCAAAGAACTAGGCACAGAACTAACATGTAATTAACTATATCATCCTTGGTATTTATCCTGAAGCATTAAAATCATCATACTACAGTGATACATGCATACCCATATGTATAGCAGCACAATTCACAATGGCCATACTATGGAACCAGCCTAGGCATCCATCAATGGGTGAATGGATAAAGAAAATATGATATATATACACGATAGAATGTTAGTCAGCCATAAAGAAAAATGAAATTCTGTCGATTACAGGAAAATGGATGAGACCGGAGACCATTGTGTTAAGTGAAATAAGTCAAACTCAGGAGGTTAAGGGTCATATGTTTTCTCTCTTACTCAGAAGCTAGAGAGGAAAAGGAAAAGAAATATGGGGGCACATCTCATGAAAACCAAAGGGAGATCAGTAAAGAATCCAAGAGGAAGTAGGTGGGGAGGAAGTGAAAAAGTGCTGGGGAGTGATACTAGCCAAATTATATTGTTTATTGTGGATTGTGTGCATGTATGGATATGGAACAACAAATCTCATCAGTATGTATAACTATAATGCATCAACAAAAACATGGTAAAAACATTCTTCTTGTTATTATTTTTTTTTACAAAACATATGGCCATCACTAATTATGTATTTACAACATCAAAACCAAAAAATAAATTTTGATATATTGTAGCAAGGAATGAATGTTGGTTATTAATGAACAGAAACAAAAGATACCTGTGACTGCTAATTCAAATGCTTGTTTATACCTATGGAATTTCTCCATCTTAACACACATTGACCAAACTAATCTCAGCTTGATTAAGTTTTAAATTGGGTTTTCTTTTTGACTATAGATCCCTAACCTCCCCTTTTGTTTTAATTCTTAAAACTTTCACTTCAGCCTGTAATCCCAGCACTTAGGGAGGCTGAGACAGGAGAATCGCGAGTTCAAAGCCAGCCTCAGCAAAGGCGAGGTGCTAAGCAACTCAGTGAGACCCTGTCTCTACATAAAAACACAAAATAGAACTGGGGATGTGGCTCAGTGGTCGAGTGCCCCTGAGTTCAATTTCCAGTACAAAAAAAAAAAAAAGAGAAGAAGAACATTAGGACTAAGACCTCCCAGTCTCTGTGGGGTATATAGGAGCCTAACTTCAATAAGCAACAATTAGCAAACAGAGGAGGCCTAATCATGTTGACCAGTGTCTCCACTAACATCATCTAGAACTTAAGGTTGGGTATGGTGGCCAGTGTTTGTAGTACCAGCCCTAGAAAGGCTGAGGCAGGAGGATCACTTCAGTCCAGAAGTTTGAGACCAGCCTGGGTAACACAAAGAGATCCTGTCTCAAAAACAAAAATAAAACCTAGTACTTTTCCATCTGTTTCCCCAGCATAGCATCAGAGCTGAATTCCATCTCTCCCATTGCAATCATCTTGACCCGTGTTGCAATAGTCATCTTTGCCTTTTAAACAAATGTCCAGTACAATTTTTCTTTAGCAAAATACACAAATATTATGTTACTGTATTTTATAAGCATGCAATATATTTCATTTTGAAGAGTGATTTTGATCTAGTATGTTATTGTAGCACTGAAGAAAAAATATAACACTACTGCATCTGGGGAAATGAAGCTAATATTCAGAGAAATTTATACATTCCTAAACTGTAGTTATTAAGAGGTATAAAACTTGAACCAAAGGCATTTATGTTCAAGTCTAGAAATAGTCCAATTGCATCTCACTGATAACTTTGTTCTAAGAAAAGTCTCAACAATTATTAAAAATTCAGTTACCTAATAATATTTACTGAATTATCAGGATTTCCTGAGGTAAAAATAAAATTGATTTTGAAATCTCCTGTGAGCAAACTCATTTGGTCTAACATCATGGCTAAATAGAAAATCAGATGTCATTGGTCTTCCTACCAAACAAAGATAAAACTGAGTTTGGTTGTTACTGATTGTATGTGTGGTGCTGGGGATAAAACCCAGGGCCTTGCATAAGCACGCTACTTCTGAGCTACATCCTTAGCTCCATCCATAGTTATTATTAAGCTTATACTTACATTACTATATTGAGTTTAGTAAATATGCTCTAATGCATTATATATGCATTTTTGTAGTCTCATGAAAATATTAGGTTAAAAAATATATTGCCCTTTTATTTGATCATCAGTAGAGCTAAGACTTGATATGCATTTTACTTTAAAATGTTTAAACAGCATATTCTTTCCTTATGCAATACCTTCCTCACTTTTACTTGAACAATGAAAAGCACAAGAGTCTCAAGAAGTACAATATGCCTCATTCTACTTCTTCTTTCTCTCCCCACTGAATCCTCAAAGTAGAATTTGAGGATTAAAACATAACATTCTTGGGAATCTCTAAACTTGAAAATAAATGACTATGCGAGTGCTGGAACATGATGAGCTAGCCTTTATTATGCTCCACATGCAGTGCCAGAACTCTTTAAATACTTATGAGATTATCTACCAGATTATGGAGAAGACTAGGAGGCAGGCACAGGCAGGTGTACGTGTTCAAGCACACACACACTCACAAACTCTCACAAGAGTCTTTATGATCAACATCTGGAATTAACTAAAGTGACTATCACAGCTCTTCTTTCTGTCTTAAATGCTGGATTACAGACAGTGGATTAATGGAAAGTAAGACCAAAATCTTGGTTTTATTAATTTGAACAGAATTCATACTGAGAAAATCACCAACAATGGACTATTTGGGGGAAAATGCAAATACATACACACATAATCATGTATATAAAAACGTTAAACTGCCTTTGGGCATATTGTAAAAATTAAATATTCAGTCTAATAACGTTCCCTGATTACTTGAAAATAACTGCATATGCCAGTGGTAGGTTGCCTATTTTTCAAATCAGAATGTTTCTTTATGATTTTGCCTTTACTTACCACAATTTTTGTCCATTAGTAGGTTTCTCAGTGCCATAGGGCCTACATTCAAAGCATTTATCATTGCCCTGCAAATGTGCAAAATTAATCTCAAGAAATATATTTACACACGAAAGATTGTTTATGCCATATTTGAGTCATAGTTTTTGGTATCCAGCTATAACTGGCAATTCCAATTATTTTAAAAATCATCGTGAAAGTCTAAAAAGAAAATCAAGGTAAATTGCACTTAATTTACTTTAATGTTACCTGGAAAGCCACAGCATGGAGTCTTTTCACAAGTTCTGAAAAGGGAGGGGTTTTGGCAAAAAAGGCTGACAATTCAAACACATAATAGCTTTCTGAGAGCAGACTCTTGTCTTATTTATCTCTTTATTTCCCCAAATTGCTTAGCATGGAGCCTCACACCAAGTAAATGGACAGTAAGTGTTAAGTTAACAGTGTTAGACTTTTAAAGACCTAAGAATTTTTCACCTAAGTATGAATCTTTGAAGTGTTGAATATTAGCAGGCACTTAGCTGTTAAAGAATAAAAGCTCATTTAAATTTCACACACAGACTCTTTCTTGCCCACTTTACTGAATTCCTTCATGTACTTTTAATAGATTCCTTTCCATATACTGCAATCTTCACAGTAACAGGGCTTCGATGATGTGTCAAATCTTTAGTAGCCTTAGAATTTTATCTATAGTAATTACATAAATATTTGGCATTCTTTTTAATCCTTCAAATGACAAGAGCAAAACTGAACTCCTAAGCAACATTTCCAAGTTACAGAGAAAGCGGATTATAAAGCCTCTAAGTCGATCTCCCTAACCAAAACGGGTGCCTCTGCTGTTCATCTTTAGCAATAAGTTCTTATTGCTCCATGTCAAAGGTTTCAATCGTGTATCAAATGCAAATCTTAAGATCTCTTTCTAAATAGGGATTCTAGGAGTTCAGGAGGACAGAAGCACCCTAGTACATTCCTGCAGCATAGAGAGATTAATTAATTTCCATGCTGACTACAGCATATTCACAGAGCTGAATGAGAGAAAGCCTGGCCGTTATTCACCAGACCTTTAGGCAAGGCTCATTTTCTTGGACACTTATATTAAGATTACCAACTGCCCCTTAAGTCAGTGATTCCATTAGAACCATCATTCATGAACCTCTTGGCATTTCTTTTCTGCCCAGAATTTTAGAACACAAAAGCTCTTTGCAAAGCAGTGGATGGAAAAGAAATCAAGTTTGGGACTAAGTTAGAGGGCTTGGGAAAAATAAGTGCTTGCTTCATTTTTATTTGTAAATTTCTCTTTTTATGAACATATTAAAATTTTGAAAACAAAAATTATATTTAACCCTGAAAAGATACCCTTATTTCATTTAGTAAGTGGGCTGACAGACACGAATGTTCTCTGTCCTCAACTTAAATATTTTATTTCTTTAAAATATCTTCAGTTGGAAAAATCTCAGCTTAATGATGTTCTGGATAATTATTGACACCCTGACATACCACCTGTGTAAACAACCTTATCTTGTGCTGGGATAATTTATTCCCCCTCCTGCAGCTCAAGAGAATGTATATTTTATTTAAAATAATAAAAAGTATATGTGTGTTTGTATGCATGTACCATGATATGTACATACACATATACCTTAGATATATTAGTGTGTATGCATATGTGTGTATATATATATGTGTACATATGTATATGAGAAATGATCACTTCTTTGGGTCAAAAAAATCTGTTACCTAAGCCGGGCGCCATGGAGCATGCCTGTAATCCCAGCACTTTGGGGGAGCTGAGACAGGAAAATCACGAGTTCAAAGCCAGCCTCAGCAACAGCAAGGCACTAAGCAACTCAGTGAGACCCTGTCTCTAAATAAAACACAAAAACAGGGCTGGAGATGTGGCTTAGTAGTTGAGTACCCCTGAGTTTAATTCCCCATACTAAAAAAATAAATTTATTACCTAAAAAATAACAAGTTTATTAATATATTTACATTGTAATGATAATGGAAAAGTAAATAAAGAAAAATATTACTATGTGAAATATATTTTAACATTTAGCTTAGAAGATAGAATGAAGATGAAAAGTATAATATAAAGCATACACAAGTACTAAGTAAATAGAACACAGAGGCAAAATATCAATAATAACATTTCATATTTATTTATCTATTAATTTAGAGTTTGATCTACATAAATAGCATCCATTTCACATTGTCAAGAGAGAAAATATAATGTCCTTCTTACAGATGATGGAATCATAGGCATAAACATTGAGAGATTCTTTCCCAGTCAGAAATACTCTATACTAGATAATCCCACAAACCTTCATTCATTAATGACTGATTTTTGTTTTCTCTTCTTCAGCTTACAAAACACAACTTAGGAGTTTATATGCTAAAAATAAAACAAACAATTAAGTACTGTGCTTAGCATTCTAGAAGCATTAATGGTGGACCTGCATGATCCCGTCCGATATGAAACAGTTTATATTGCAGTAAAGGATGATGCAATGTTAAGGTGGTAAGAGCTACACCTCTGTGGAATTTTTGCCTCAAATATGGAGGAAGATTGGCAGAGCAGGCAGTAGATGTTAGAGTTTATGGAAAGAAAGAATGGCAGCTCAGAGGAAATGGATCAGAAAGTCACATATACTCTTGCTTCTTGACAATGACATTGTGTTTATGTATAGGTGGGCATTTGGCTGAAAATATGGATGTCAGGGAAAGCATACAGGATCTGGGTGTTCAGGTTATACAATATGCATCTTTACAAGGCTGAAGAGAATGAGAGTTTAGCATACAAGCTCTGGAGCAAGATCGTGACAGGAACACTGAAGCCAGGTGTGTGATTCTGGGCAAGTTACTTTACCATGATAAATGTATGTCATATTCACAAAAGCCTCAGATAATGGTTGTTAAAACTTAATTTATATAAAGCATAGCTCCTGAAACACAGAAAACACACATGTGTGGTCTCTAATGATTTTAAAAGAATCATGATAACATTAAACTATTCCCCAGCCAATAATTGTACAAGTAAGATCTTATCATTAAAAGTTTGGTAACACCCAAATCTCTGGATTTGTCATGACTGATAGATTTTCTCCTTGGAAAGCTCAATGACTAATTTACAATTAGCTTTAATTGAGTTACCAAAAGAAAGAGTAGGAGGAACTCTTCAGGTACACAAAGCTTTAGGACTTATATTTGCTGCTGTCAGGAAGTGCCCACAATCTTTGTAAATTAAAAGTTTCATATGGCATTAAGATCATAGAGTTGTATATCCCTGATATAATTATTGGTTTCCTCTTCCTATTTCTCTCATCTACTCTCAAAAGTTCTTAAAATCTAATGATGTGGGAACAATAAGACTTTTATTGCTATAAGTAACCTGAATTGCATGATTTTTATTTTACTCCTTAGAAATACTGGTGATAAAACATGGGCACATCCTGCCTCTTTTCCCAGGGCTATGAAAGTGAATGAAATCATTTGAAGAATGTAGCCCATTAGTCTTCAGCTTCAGTGTTCACTGAAAACACTGTACTTATTTTTGCCACTGTCTCTGCTCATTTTCTGTGATTCCCCTCAGCGACAGAGTCAAATCCTACAAGACGCCAAATGACCTCCATGTGAGTCTTTTATCCCTGCCTGAAATTTTTCCTATTATTATTTTTAGAGGTCTAAGCTCAGTTTAGGGCAGACCATGTATGATTAAATGTTTGCAAATTTTGAAGAAGAATTTATTGGTTTCCTAGTGTTACCATAATAAAATACCACAAATTGTACATCTTAAAACAAGGGAAATTTATTCTGTCACAGTTTGGGGGGTTAGAAGTCTGAGGGCTAATGTCACCAGAGCCATACTCCTTCATGGATTCTGGATAGAATTCTTCCTTGCTTCTTCCTGGCTTCTGTTAGTGTGAAGGTCCTTGGTGTTCCTTTGCTTGTAGATGTATCTTTCCAGTCTCTGCCCAGCATCACCATGGTGTTCTCCCTGTGTCCATCATAACATGACACTTTCCCCTTCTTTTGAGGATGCCCGTCATATGGGACTAGAACTTACCTTAGTGACTTCATTTTAACTTGATTCAAGTTAAAATGAAAGTGAATGAAATCATTTGAAGAATGTAGCCCATTTAAGTGACTTCATTTTAACTTGATGCCCAAAGTTATTTGGGCATATATTATTTCAAAATAGGGCCACATTCACAGGCAAAAGAGATTAGAACTTTAACAAATCTTTTGGGGCCACAGAACTCAACTCATAAGTTGAAAACAAGCTGGGACTCAAATGAAGAAATCTTACAAAGTATAACATTAGTGGAGATATTAGATAATAATTTTCTAGTTTATATAATCAAAAGTGCTCAGAATAATGTTTTAAACATGGTAGGTATTGCAATGCATATGGATTTGAATTTGACGTTTGTCCCTGGTGTGACATAAAGTACCTTATATTTCCTTGATAATAATAGAGAATAAAGCTCCAAGTTAAAAACTGTTTGGATCTAGTGATGACTATAATTATTTAGTGGACAAATTGATTTTTCTTAAAATAATGGTTAATTTCCCATTAAATTGTGTGTAAATCAGTACAGTCAGGAAGTTTTAGATTGCATTTCTCTGCATTTTGTTGTTTCCCAAATCACTTTTCCACTTTTAGAGGCTCTGTTGATATTCTGCACTGTGTCACAGTCTCTGGAAAAAGAGTGTGGCGGATACTTACAAAGGTCACCTAAGTAGCCAAATGAAGAGCTGATTACATGGATTTTGATCCCTCCTAGCCCGGCCAACTAGCTAGAAATCTAATTTTGGAGAACCGTTTTCATGGACTATCTCACTCTTTAACTCTTCTCTCTCTTTTTTCCTGTTTGTTAGCTGAAGGATTTAGAGAACAGATAATATAAAACATTTCTTTCCAACTCAAAATGATATTTGGTGTATATGACATATCTATGCCATCTCATAGAATTACATATTTAATTTTAACAAACACACATTAAGATCAGACATTTAACTCTAGGTATTCTTAAAATTTTAATTATATAAAATACAAATATAACCACATAAGGAGTAAACTCCAGATCTTATTTTTTTATACCCCCTAATATGTACATATAGGGAAGCTTATTTTTCAGGACTGTGTAATGATAGCAATATTTACAATGGATTTGCTGAACAAAGAAATTTAATTTTATTTTATAATTTGGGTATTCATGAGTAGCATTTTGGAATTCTGATTCTTAGTCCAGAATTTCTTGATGAGGTGCAGCACCAAAGTTTAATGTTCAGCTTTCATGCTAGGTGCATATTGTGCCTTAAATGATTTTAAATGGACTTTGTTTACAGATATTTCTTAGCCTGAAGAGCTTTGTGTGTTATGCAACTACTCACCAATCCTACCATAGCAATAGTTCACCACATTTACTCCACACCAAACTCCTGCCTCACTAATACCTAAAAGTTTTTCAAAATAGGATTCCTGGCTTTTGTAAATTTTACTTAATAAAACAATTAAGTTGTTACCCACCAAGACAATGCTTGTGCAACTAAATTGTCTATTTGAAATATGTTCAATTTGTCTAGAATTGCCAATGAAGCATTTCACTGCTTGTGGACCTGCAAAATTTGGAAAGGATTTGAATGCATCTAACAACTTGAGAGACAGATGGTGTTAAAAAGATACAGATGTAGCAGCTGCCATTGATTCTAAATGTGCCCCCCGCTTTTTTGTCTTAAGCATTTTCATCAGTCAATGAACTACTTGTTTTGCTAAAATCAATGATTAGCATTTTAAACTGAAAGAAAAAACATAAGGCAATAACTAAAAATTTGAGTTATTACTGCTAAGGGGAGAAAATTTTCCAAAACAGAAATTCTTAATTTTAGAAACACATGAATTTTATTACTCATTAATTCATTCACATATTTATTTATCCAATAAATAATTTTCAGCACAAACTATGGTTAAGGTAGGCATATGAAGTTCAGTACAAACATAATTAAACTAAACTATGATACTTGTTCTTAAAATATCTTTAAAGAAGAAAACAAGTGAAGAATAGGAAAACTCTAAGTTAAAAAGTGAAAAGTGCCATCAAAGATAAAAAGTGCTGTCAAAACAAGACTTGGGAAAGATAATTTGTTGTTAAATTTATGGGAAAACAAGTTAGAAATTGAGTCCCAGCTTGTTTATAATAAATGAAGATGGAAAATGTAGGTGCATGTGGCCCTATTTGAAAACCTCTGGAGACTAGAGTCAACCCAAAGCAGCATAGAAAAAGCAACTCTCTGGAAAAGTCAGAGACAAAATTGGAAAGATCAGTAGTTTTGAGCAATAATTAAAGGATTTGCATTTTACTGAGCAATTAAAATTATTTGAGTAGAATCAGGTTATGTTTAATAAAGTTTATTCAGTACTGGTTTATAGGATAGTTTGAAAGAGCAAGGAGTCTAAGGCTGAGATCTTTGGTTACAGAAATTGCCTAGGACAACACAGTAAGAATAGAAACTAAAATAAAGGTGCAGAGAAAAGTTTAAAGGAAAAACTCTCACTTATATTTCTCCATGACTAAGGAAATGAGGACAAGCTGGAATGGGACCATAGAGTGGAGAAGTGCTATGAGACAAAAATGTCAAAGAAGACCCCAAATTAAAGCAAAGGGGACAGGAAAAGAGTCGCTGGTCCCATTCAATAGAAAAAAATTGGGTAGACACATTGGCTTAGGAGAGGATGTGGGAAATACTTCGGTTTACTTCAAAAAGCATTGTCCAGTCAACATATAATGTGATTCTAATTATAACATTGCCAGGACCACATTTGAAATTGTAAAAGAAGAAGGTGAAATTAATTTGAATAACATTTCATCTAAGCTTGTACATCCATCATATTACCCAGCATGATATATTATTGCAACATGTAATCAATGTTAAGAAATTACTAACTTTTAAATTAGGTTATGTGTTATGTCTTTAAAACTATGAGTTTTTAAAGATGATGAGTATTTTACAATTATAGCACATCTTAACATATATTTGGTACATTTCAAATGGTCAACAGCCACGGGTGGCCACTGGCTACCATTTTGAACAGAGCAATTTCAGAAAGTTCACGTGTAAATGTCCAAAAAGTTGAGTCGGTAGTTATAAATGTAAGGCAAAGTAGATTATGTGTAGAGTGGTGAATGATAAAATATAAATAGATAAGATCACTGAGGATGAAGACAAAAATAAGAGGGAGATCACAGGCAAGTTCTTGGTAAATATTCACATTTGCATAGGCAGGATAAGAGATGTAAGCTGAGATGGGAAATATTATTAGAGGAATAGAAGAAGAAACAACAGAAGCCAAAGAACACAAGATATCCAAGGACTGAAAAGTGCAGAATGATCAACTGATAAACATTATAAGGAATAAAGATAATTAAAATTTTAAAAAGTCGATTAAGTTAACCATAAAGTAGCATGCTTACAAGTTTAGGGAAAAAAAAAACATGAATATGTATTTCAAAATATGCTATTCCCTGACTTTTCTTTTCTTTTTTTACTTATTTGTTCTAATTTTTATACATGATAGCAGAATGCATTTTGATTCTTAGTACGCAAATGGAGCACGATTTTTCATTTCTCTAGTTGTACACAAAGTAGAGTCACACCATTCATGTCTTCATACATGTCCCTAGGGCAATGATGTCCATCTCATTCCACCTTCTTTCCTAACCCCATGCCCACTTCCTTCCCCTCACTCCCCTTTGCCCTATCCAAAACTCCTCCATTTCTTCCATGCTCCCTGCTCACTCCCTATTATGGATCAGCATCCACTATCAAAGAAAACATTTGGCCTTTGAGTTTTGGAGATTGGCTTATTTCACTTAGTATGACATTCTCCAATTCCATTCATTTACTGTGATCCATGCTGTGATTTTATTCTCTTTTAATGCCAAGTAATATTCCATTGTGTATATATACCACAGTTTCTTGATTTATTCATCTATTGAAGGGCATCTAGGTTGGTTCCACAATTTAGCTATTGTGAATTGTGCTGTTATAGACATTGATGTGGCTGTGTCACTGTAGTATGCTGTTTTTAAGTCTTTTGGGTATAAACCAAGGAGTGGGATTAGCTGGGTCAAATGGTGGTTCCATTCCAAGTTTTCTAAGTAATCTCTATACTGCTTTCCAGATTGGTTGCACCAATTTGCAGTCCCACCAACAGCATAAGAGTGCATCTTTTTCCCCACATCCTTGCCAACACTTATTTTTGCTTCTATTCTTAATAACTGCCATTCTGACTAAAGTGAGATGAAATCTTAGAGTAGTTTTTTGATTTGCAGTTCTCTAATTGCTAGAGATGTTAAACATTTTTTCATATATTTGTTGATTGATTGTACATCTTCTTCTGAGAAGTGTCTGTCCTTAGCCCACTTACTGATTGGGTTATTTGGTTTTTTGTTTTCAATTTTTTGAGTTCTTTATATATCCTGGAGATTAGTGATCTATCTAATGTGCATGTGGCAAAAATTTGCTCCCATTCTGTAGGCTCTGTCTTCACCTCACTGATTGTTTCTTTTGCTGAGAAGAAGCTTTTTAGTTTGAATCCATCCCATTTATTGATTCTTTATTTCTTGTGCTTTAGGTGTCTCATTAAGGAAGTCAGTGCCTAATCCGACATGGTGAAGATTTGGGCCTGCTTTTTGTTCTATTAGGCACAGGGCATCTGTACTAATTCATAAATCCTTGATCCACTTTGAGTTTTTTGCGGGGTGAGAGATAGGGGCTTAATTTCATTTTGCTGCATATGGATTTCCAGTTTTCTGAGCGCCATTTGTTGAAGAGGCTATTTTTCTCCAAAGTATATTTTTGGTGCCTTAGTCTAGTATAAGATAACTGTATTTATGTAGGTTTGTATCTATGTCTTTTATTCTGTACCATTGGTCTACAAGTCTAGTTTGGTGTGAATACCATGCCATTTTTGTTATTATATAGTTTTGTAGTATTTAAGGTCTGGTATTTTGTTGCCTCCTGATTCACTCTTCTTACTAAGGATTGCTTTGGCTATTCTGGGTTTCTTAATTTTACAAATGAATTTCATGATTTTTCTATTTCTATAAGGAATGACACTAGGATTTTAATTAGACTTGTATTGAATCTGTATGGCACTTTGGGTAGTATGGCCATTTTGACAATATCCTGCCTATCCAAGAGCATGGGAGATCTTTTCGTCTTCTAAGGTCTTCTTCAATTTCTTTCTTTAGTGTTCTGTAGTTTTCATTGTAGAAGTCTTTCACACCTTTCGTTAAGATGATTCCCAAATATTTAATTTTTTTGAGGCTATTTAAATGGGGTAGTTTTCCTAATTTCTCTTTCAGAGGGTTCGTCACTGAAGTACAAAAATGTGTTTAATTTATGGGTATTGATTTTATATCCTGCTACCTTTTATGAATTCATTTATTAGTTCTAGGAGTTTTCTGGTGGAATTTTTTGGATAGAAAGTATAGAATCATGTTATCAGCAAATAGTGGTAGTTTGAGTTCTTCTTTTCCTACTCATATCCCTTTAATTTCTTTCATCTATCTAATTGCTCTGGTTAGAGTTTCAAGGACTATGTTAAATAGAAGTGGTGAAAGAGGGCACCTGTCTTGTTCTAGATTTTAGAGGGAATGGTTTCAATTTTTTTCCATTTAGAATGATGTTGGCCTTGGGCTTAGCATAGATAGCTTTTACAATGTTAAGATATATTCCTATTATCCTTAGTTTTTCTAGTGTTTAGAACATGAAAGGGTCCTGTATTTTTGTTCAATGATTTTTTTTTGCATCTATTGAGATGATCATATAATTCTTATGGTTAAATTTATTGATGTGATGAATTACATTTATTGATTTCTGTATGTTGAACCAACCTTGCATCCTTGGGATGAACCTCATTTGATCATGGTGAACTCTTTTTAATGTTTTTGTATTTGATTTGCCAGAATTTTATTGAGAATTTTTGCATCTATGTTCATTAGAGATATTGGTCTGAAATTTTCTTTCCTTGATGTGTCTTTGTCTGCTTTTGTAATCAGGGTGATATTGGCCTCATAGAATGAGTTGGAAGTATTCCCCCTTTTATAATTTCATGGAATAATTTGAGGAGTATTGGTATTAGTTTCTTCTTGAAGGTCTTGTAGAATGCAGCTGTGAATACATCTGGTCCTGGGCTTTTCTTGGTTGGTAGGCTCTTGATAGCATCTTCTATTTCATTACTTGAAACTGATATGTTTAACTTGTCTGTATCATCCTGATTCAGTTTGAGTAACTTATATGACTCTAGAAATTTGTCGATGTCTTCAATATTTTCTATTTTGTTGTAGTACAAATGTTCCAAATAGTTTCTAATTATCTTCTGCATTTCTGTAGTGTCTGTTGTGATATTTCCTTTTTCATCATGGATTTTAGTAATTTGAGTTTTCTCTCTCTTCTTCATTAGTGTAGCTAATATATCTGATCATTGGACGAGCCCCAAATGTTATATCTGATCAGTGAGAATCATCAAACTCATAGATTTATTTGTTAAAGGTTTATTTTTCAGCTGGCAGGACTGCAAAGCCAATTCAAAGCCAGTTCAAAGTTGCAGCCCATGACTTGGTTTAAGCTACAGATTATATAGCAAAAGAAGACTGAGTCAGGCATTATGATGTTTTCTCTTTTAGCCAATGTAAGTAAGCAAACAGTACAGAAGCAGAGATTGCAGTTAGCTAAGCCCATCCTATGTTTCATCTGAAGTTATTTCCCTGACTGAAACTTAGCTCAAGATGACCACGACTCTGCCAAGATAAAGTATGTTGATGTTAGGGACCTCCCAGTATGTGGGCTAAAGTTAAGGTGGCTGACAGCTCAGACAAAATGGAATTTCTTGAGCTAAGAGTTACCACAGGGTTTATCAATTTTATTTTTTTCAAAGAACCAACTTTTATTTTGTCAATTTTTTGAATTGTTTCTTTTGTTTCAATTTCAATGATTTCAGTCCTGATTTTAATTATTTCATGTCTTCTACTATTTTTGGTGTTGATTAGTCCTTCTTTTTCTAGGGCTTTGAGATGTAATATTTAGTCATTTATTTGTTGACTTTTTCTTCTTTTAAGGAATGAACTCTATGCAATGAACTTTCCTCTTAATATGCCTTCATAATGCCCCAGAGATTTTGATATGTTGTATCAGTGTTCTCATTTACTCTAAGAATTTTTTAATCTCTTCTCTGATGTCTTCTGCAATCCATGTTCATTCAATAGCATATTATTTAGTCTCCAGGTGTTGGAGTAGCTTCTATTTT
>PVHX01027431.1:8766-19511 GCA_004024805.1 Geosciurus inauris | reverse complement strand
TATAAATATATTAATATATTATAAATATATAAATATATATTTATATTATTATATTCCTACTGATTATGGTTCTCATAGAATCCCGACTAACACATTCACCATACCCCTTCTGAAAGATTCTGAGACCTTGGTTAAGCATTACTTGCAAGACTATGCCTTTGGAACATGAAGTGAAAAACTAGAGCTACCATTTGGTTTTGTAAATAAAATATTATTGGAACATATCCATTCACTTATATATCATCCATGGCTGCTTTCATTCTACAATGGCAGAGTTGAGTGGTTGTAAGAGGGAATATGTGGCCTAAAAAGGTAAAAAATATATACAAATACTTGACCTTTTATAGAAGAAATTTGCTGAATCCCATGTTAGAGCATATAACAAGCCCAATAAATGTGGGTATGTATTGAACTTGTTAACAAAAATATCTGCCTTCAGATGGTTTATTAATCTTTTGATTAAGAAAACAATCGTTAATTTGGTGTTATTATTTTTACTTTTGAAAATACATCAAATATTACCAAAGTTTAGTAGCAGCAAAAAACGGTCATATTGTTTTAAGAAGTTAAAACTCGGCACAATAAAAACTATAATACTTTTAGAAATTTCCCAGTTGAGTTAGTTGCTTAGATAGTTAACAAATGCAGACAACAACAGCACTATTGTTACACGTGGTCAACAATGAGGATTCGAGATCTCAATTGAGTTGTGCAATGAAGAACATGTGTCAAGGAACCCATTTTCCTGTATTAAAAAACAGATGCAAATATATAATAGCTAAAGGAGGTTGCAAAGGACAATTTTCACTTCCAGGTGCAGAAGCTAAAATGTTTGTAATCCAACTGCATTCCACAATTGACTTTTCTAGTTAAGGGTATCTGCTGCACCTAGAGAGCCCTCAGAGCTTTACTTAACACAATTTAGTTACATTTCCCTTTTCTATTAAGCTTCATATGGTTCAGGTAGCCCTCCTCCATCTTTAACTGCCATCTGGAACATGAGCCCTTATGATCATAACAGCGGGGAAGAGAGAGATGGAGAGCACACTGGCTTTAACTTTCTCCTCCAGAAGTGACACATCACTGCCACTTGCTGTATATTGATGAAAGCTAACAGTGAAAGGGGGGAGAAAATGAAGCAGGGGCCACATGGAACACTCACTGCACACTCATCATCTCTACCACAGGAACCACACCAAGCAAGGGAGGAGCCACAAGGACTTTCCCACAGTATTCTTTACCATATTGACTCTGTCAACTTCAATGTGCCCAAGCAAAATTATACAAAAAGACCAAAGGCAATCATTGTGTGAGTCATTATACATCTGAGATTGATTTTTCTATTTTCATAATTAATTCAACAAATATTTATAAGCATTTCCTTTTGGATATACATTGTTGTGTTAAGTGAATAAAACAAAGATCTCTAAACTTGAGACACTGACATTCCTGTGTGAGACAAATATTAAATTAAAAAATTCAGTATTTTAGCTGGGCATGGTGGTACATGCCTGTAATACCAACAGCCTAAGAGGTTGAGGCAAGAGGATCACAAGTTCAAAGCCAGCCATAGCAAGAATGATGTGCTAAGCAACTCAGTGAGACCCTTACTCAAAATACAAAATAGGGCTGGGGATGTGGCTCAGTGGTTGAGTGCTCTTGAGTTGAATCCCTGATAGCAAAAAAAAAAAAAAAAAAAAAAAAAAATCAGTATTTTAAATATAGCCATAGAAAGCTAAAATAATTTAAAAGTAGAACAAAATAAGGTCAGAGTATTGGGGCTCCAAGTTACACATTATGTTAGTTTCTTATCACTGTTATAATAAATACAAACTTAGGGGCCTAAAAATATATAAATTTTTATCTCACATTTGGAAAGTCAGAAGTTTGAACAGTCTTTGCTGGTCTACAATCAAGCTGTAGACAGGGCTGTGCTCTTTCTATGGGCTCAAGGGCAAGATCCATTTCCTTTTGGGGTTTCCTGTGTTCTTTGGCTCGAGGCTGCCTCACTGCTTTTGCCCCCATGTTCAAGTGTCTCTCCTTCTGACCCTCCTATCTCCCTCTATAAGAACCTTCACAATCCTTTACTACTCTTGCTCCTAGGCTTTTGAGAAGAAGAGTAAAATGATAGAATGTGTACCTAAAAAGAGTAATCTGATGCTGTGGAGGATGCATCCGTAGGGCTAGCCAAGGAGATATACAGTAAGTTAGGCACTGATGGAGATAGAAAGGGCAAGACATAAATAGGAAGGTATGTTTTAAAGGAAAATAAAAATATCATGATAAAGTAAATAAAGGCAAAAGATGATCCAACTATTTACCCAAGTAAATAAATAATAAGATAGACTATTAAGGGTAGACTACTTAGGTAAAATTGAAAAGGCACTATAAATAAAAAGAAGTCCATTGCAGTTAAAAAAAATCACCTAAGATGTATGGAAGTAAATGACAGCATTCCACATCAGAACAAATGGCATCCTTGTCACTGAAAACTGATTGATGACACAATGCTGCTCAAGAATACTCAGAAGAAAGGCAGGATTGAATCCGCCTAGATAGAGCAGATGGCACAGTCACATGGATTGAAACCCATGAGATATGATCAAAAGGATTGGTTTCTATATCACATTCAAGACGACCCATTTTTAAACCTTAGCCAAGTCATTTAATCTTTCTGAGTTTCAGTTTTCCCTTCTCTGTAAAGTGAGGTTAAGAGTACTAAGTTGTAATTTGAGGGCAGTGACTCTGGAGACCAGGGTCAAAAAACTAAACAAGGCTGAATACAGTGCTCTAATAGGAAAGAAACAGCAGTCTCCTAGAAGGAAATCTCACTGATTCCCTTAATGGGTTAAATCCCAGTTTTCCAAAGTTGACAAAAATGAGAGAATATTCTTCTGGAAAGCATAGCTGGTCCACAAATCCCTGACTCTTGTCCTCTGGAGCCAGGATAGTGGAGGGGTTAGCAGGAAACAAGTAGGCCTTGGGTATTGATGCGGTTGCCCTTTCCCACCTGGGTATCTCTTTTCGTTGTTAGTTCAAGAGTCTCAAAATTCAATTATATTAAGGGAATATTCAGTTTTCCTTACAGTTCTGTCCCTTCCCTCAATGCTGTCATCATGGTAAGAAAATCAATCATTTGAATACCACAGAATAGGGGTAGGGGCATCACACAAATAAGATTGAAGAGCCATGTTCCCCACCTTGCAGAAGCCCAGACCCTGAAGAAAGGGTGCTGATACACCTTCTAGGTCAGAACAAATAACACATTAGGACTTTGAAAAGAACAGTTTAATAGGTATGAAAATGTGGCTGACAGTTGGAGTACAAATCTGGTACCACATATTTCGTACACTATTTGTTTCAAAATGTCTTTGCCCTCCTAAACTATCCTGAGGTTCATTTTCCCAATCATGGCTCCTAATTTACTAGCCATGATGCTGAATATCTGACTGCATAATGTATACCTGCCACAGTGCACACTCTGAGAACTGTTTTTTACAGATATATCCCATAAACTGCCTTCTCAGGGACATTCATTTTACTAAATTTAACATTTAAAACTCTCTGAAAACAGTAAGTCAATAATCACATGTGAGTTACTTGAGTACATTGCACATTGTATACCCTTTACCATTTATTCCTTGAGTGGAAATTAGTGAAGAAATTACAAGAAAGGAATCACATTTTATTTAGGCTTATGACAATTTTATAAATATAGTTGCTGAAATTGAAAACATTAAATTTTGTACTTGTGCTGTCTTGCAAAAAGTTGGATAGCACTCCAGAAAAAAAATGGTGACACTACTAAGAATATTAACAAAAACATCAGGATAGCAGGTGTTGGAGTCACCTATATTTCAACTGAAAATAAAATATGCCACATCTGCCTAGTACAGCCTATGTACAAGTGGAGTACTGTTTAATAAATCATTTCATAAGTACTAAATAGAAACCCACTTTGAACTCATTGATGCAGTTTCCACATGTCTTCAAGCAATTTACATGTGAGACTGAATTTTTAAGTAGTCAGAATACAAAAGTAAATTTTTATTAAGTTTCTAGAGAGCATTCTTATTTCAGAAGCAATGGAAGAAATCATAAAATAATCAAAAAAGTTACTACATTTAAACCATCCTACAAAATAAACATAACTAAAATCAAAAAGCAAACAGATAATTAGAAAAATTATTTGAAGAATATACTTATTGAAGAAACACAAACATGTGCTATTCGTATATTAATAATTCTTCACCTTAATTGGGAGGGCCACTGGGGATTGGCCCCAGGGGTTCTTAACCACTGAGTCACATCCCCAGCCTTTTTTATTTTTTATTTTGACACAGGGACTCACTAAATTGCTGAGCCTGACCTTGAACTTGCAATCCTCCTGCCTTAGCCTCCTAAGGCACTAGAATTACAGGCATGCATAAACCACTCCTAGCATTGACCTTAATTTTTATGAACCCTTGATAAAAGTTGGTTGAAAGTTATGACCTCTCAACTGTGTGTGGGGGGGGGCAAATGCCGGGAGGTGCTTGGGACATAGCTTAGTGGTAGAATGCCTGCCTAGCATGGACAAGGGCCAGGGCTTGATCCCCATTACTACAACAAATAAAATTAAAAAATAAAAATGGCCATGATAATGGAGAATATTGAGCTTCTAATGGTCCATTAACTGCATCTGAAAGAACCTGGTCTTTATAGTACATAATCATTTATATATTTGAAATCCTAAGCAGCCATCTTGGAAGCAGAGGACTTTATAGCCCTATTCTTGCCTTCAGATGACTATTAACTCTAGCCAACAGCTTGTGCATAGCTTCATGAGAGATCTGAGCCAGAACCACCAAGCTAAACCACTCCTGAATTCCTAACCCACAGAAACTTGGGAAAAACAATAGTTATTTAAAGCTCTTAATCTTTGGGAATAATTTGTATATAATCATAGACAAAAAAAAAATGTATCTCATATATATATGAAATTTTATGGGAGAGTTGGCTATTTAAATAGTAACAGGGATTAATTACATCATTAGTATAACTAATGTTTTACATTCTATATGTTTCATATACATAAGATGGAAAACTTTTTAAAAGTAACACATAATATTAAAAATTATATTGCCATCAATCAAGGAAGTAACTTTGCAATAACTGTAAATGATGAACTACTTAGTATTTATCATATCATTTCTGGGTATGATAACAATGTTGCTAATGATAGTGCTGAGACATTATTCAGTTTAAATTTTTAGGTAAATAATAATAATAATAGTAATAATAATAATTGTGGGACCAGCAGGAGCCACAGAGGGCCCAAATCCACCCTCAGGAAAGTCCACGGTTGTCCAGCCAAAGGCAGACCAGGTACTGCTACCTCTAGCCACTAGGGAGCTCAAATTCAGAGCAAGAGTAGCTCCAGAGACCCCAACATGAGGCAGCCCCACCCAAGGGTGGCCTGGGCCCACCTTAGTTCTGCTCCAGAGTTCTTGCAACCTGCAGGAGCCACAGAGGGCCCAAATCTGCCCTCAGGAAACTCCACGGTTGTCCAGCCAAAGGGAGACCAGGTACTGCTACCTCTAGCCACTGGAGAGGCAAGAGTCACTCCAGAGACACCAGCATGAGGCAGCCTAGGCCTACCTCAGATCCACTCTAGAGTTCCTGTGGACTGGCAGGAGCCGGAGAGGGCCCAAATCCACGCTCAGGAAACTCCACTGGTGTCAGCCAATGGGAAACCAGGGACTGCTAGCTGCTAGCCACTGGGGAGCCCAAACTCAGGGTAAGAGTCACTGAAGAGACCCCAGAGCGAGACAGCCCTGACCAACTGTGGCGTGGGTCCACCCGAGTTCCGCCCCAGAGTTCCTGCGGAATAGCAGGAGCCAAATCCACCCTTAGGAAACTCCACCGGTATCCAACCCCGGGTTGACCAGAGACTGATAGCTACCAGCCACAGAGGAAGGCACACCCAGGATAAAGGTGGCCTGCAGAGATCCCAGCGTGAACAGGCACTACCCAACTGTGCTCTGGGTCCGCCTCAGTTCTGCTCCAGAGTTCTTGTGGTCAGGAGAGACAGAAGACCCAAAATGACCCTTAGGGAATGCCAGGGGTGCCCAGCTAAAGGCAGACCAGAGCCTGCTAGCCTACAGCCCCAGGGCAGCTTACACTCATTGTAAGAGTTGCACACAGACTCTCCTGCTTGTGACCCTGCCTAAGTGAGACCTGGGCCCACCTCCAGTTCCACTCCAGAGTTCCTGTTCACCAGCAGGAGCACAAGGAAGGGGCAAAACAGCCTTCAGGGGCTGCCTCAGGACCTCAGCCAAGGCCACTCCCGCTGCCCTCTAGAGGTAAATCCACGACATCCACCACCAACTTTAGTGGCAATAGTGCCCGTCTGACGACACTGGGGGAAGAGAAGTAGCTTCAAGGCGAGACACAGGTAATCTGTGTCTTTATAGGATAGATTATAGGATAGAAGCTGCAATAACTCAGATCAGTATTTCAAGAAAGGAAGATACACAATCAACATGAAAAAACAAGGGAAGAAAGTGCCCCAAATAAACCTTGATACCACTGTAACAGAATCCATTGACAATACAGTTGATGAAATGTTAAAGAAAGAATTCAGAATGTACATAATCAAAATGATCAGCGAATTAAAAAATGACATAAGGAGAAATTACAGGCAAAAATTGATCAGTCCAACAAAGAAATAGGAGAGCAAATAAAAGCAACTATTGATCATTCTAACAAAGAGATAAGAGAGCAATTACAAGTAGCAAAAGATTAAGAAAGAGCTAGAGATCGTAAAAAAAAAAAAAATCAGAAATTCTTGAAATGAAGGAAATAATAAACCAAATTAAAAACTCAATAGAGAGCATCACCAGCAGACTAGATCACCTGGAAGACAGAACCTCGAATAATGAAGACAAGATATACAATCTTGAAAATAAACTTGACCATACAGTGAAGATAGTAAAAAATCATGAGCAGAACATTCAAAAAATATGGGACAGCATCAAAAGACCAAATCTAAGATTTATTGGGATAGAAGAAGGTGCAGAATTTCAAACCAAAGGAATGCACAATTTCTTCAATGAAATAATATCAGAAAATTTCCCAAGTATGAAAAATGAAGTGGAAAATCAAATACAAGAGGCTTACAGGACACCAAATGTTCAAAATTTTAACAGATCTACACCAAGGCACATTATAATGAAAATGCCCAATATACAGAATAAGGACAGAATTTTAAAGGCTGCAAGAGAGAGAAACCAGATTACATATAAGGGGAGACCAATTCATATCTCAGTAGATTTTTCAACCCAGACCCTAAAAGCCAGGAGATCATGGAATAACATATTCCAAGCCCTGAAAGAAAATGGATGCCAACCAAGAATCCTATATCCAGCAAAAGAGAGCTTCAGATTTGATGATGAAATAAAAACCTTCCATGATAAACAAAAGTTTAAAAATTTACAGCAAGAAAGCCTGCATGACACAGCATTCTTGGCAAAATATTCCATGAGGAGGAAATGATAACCAACAATGAAAATTTACAAAGAGAGGAACTACACTAAAGGAAGAACATTCAAAAGAGAAAACAACTCAAGGTAAAATCCAAAAACAAACCAAAATGACCAGAATTACAAATCATATTTCAGTAATAACCCTGAATGTAAATGGCCTAAATGCACCAATTAAAAGACATAGACTGACAGACTGGATTTAAAAAAAAAAACCAACAATATGCTGTCTTCAAGAGACTCATCTCACAGGAAAAGATATCCACAGACTGAAAGTGAAATGGTGGGGAAAAAACATATCACTCACGTGGACCCCACAAACAAGAAGGAGTTTCCATCCTCATATCAAATAAAGTGGACTTCAAACCAAAGATGGTGAAAAGAGATAAAGAAGGTCATTTCATACTTCTTAAGGGAATCATACATCAACAAGATGTAACAATCATAAATATCTATGCCCCAAATAATGGAGCTTCTACGTATATCAAACAAATCCTTCTCAAATACAAGAATCTAATAGAACACAACACAATAATACCTGGAGACTTTAACACAGCTCTCTCACCATTGGATAGATCTTCCAAACAAAAACTTAATAAAGAAACCATAGATCTCAATGAAACTATCAATAATTTAGACTTAACAGACATATATAGAGTGTTCCATCGATCAATGAGAAAATACACTTTTTTCTCAGCAGCACATGGATCCTTTTGCAAAATAGATCATATGTTATGTCACAAAGCCAGTATTAGCAAATACAAAAAAGTAGAGATTCTACCCTGCATCCTATCTGACCACAATGAAATAAAATTACAAATCAATGACAGATTAAAAAACAGAAACTACTCCATCACCTGGAAACTAAATAATATGCTATTGAATGATGCATGTATAACAAAAGACATCAGGGAAGAGATAAAAAAAAATCTTAGAGGCAAATGAAAACTCTGATACAACATATCAAAAGCTCTGGGATGCCATGAAGGCAGTGCTAAGAAGAAAGTTCATAGCACTAAACTCATTCATTAGAAGACGTAAAAGTCAACAAATAAATGAATTGACTCTTCGCCTCAAAGCCTTAGAAAAGGAAGAACAAATTAACACCAAAAGAAGTAGAAGATAAGAAATAATCAAAATTAGGGCTGAAATCAATGAAATTGAAACAAAAGAAACAATTCAAAAAAATGACAAAACAAAAAGCTGGTTCTTTGAAAAAATAAACAAAATTCACAAACCCTTAGCCACCCTAATGAAAAGAAGGAGGGAGAAAACCCAAATTACTAAAATTTGAGACGAAAAAGGAAATATCATGACAGACACTACTGAAATACAGAGGATAATTAGAAACTATTTTGAAAATTTATACTCCAGTAAAATAGAAAACCCTGAAGACACCAACAAATTTCTAGAGGCATATGACCTACCCAAATTGAACCAAGAGGACATACACAACTTAAACAGATCAATTTCAAGCAAGGAAACAGAAGATGCCATCAAGAGCCTGCCAACCAAGAAAAGCCCAGGTCCAGATGGATTATCAGCTGAGTTCTACAAGACCTACAAAGAAGAATTAATACCAATACTCCTCAAACTATTTCATGAAATAGAAAGGGAGGGAACCCTTCCAAACTCATTCTATGAGGCAAGTATCACCCTGATTCCAAAACCAGACAGAGACACATCAAAGAAAGAAAACTTCAGACCATTATCCCTGATGAACATAGATACAAAAATTCTCAATAAAATTCTGGCAAGTCACATACAAAAACATATCAAAAAAATAGTGCACCATGATCAAGTGGGGTTCATTACAGGGATGCAAGGTTGGTTCAACATACAGAAATAAATTAATGTAATACATCACATCAATAAACTTAGAGATAAGAGTCATATGATTTTATCAATCGATGCCCGGAAGGCATTTGACAAAATACAACACCCTTTTATGCACAAAACACTAGAAAAACTTGGGATAGTGGGAACATACCTCAACTCTGTAAAAGCTATCTATGCTAAATCTAAGGCCAACATCATCCCAAATGGAGAAAAATTGGAATCATTCCCTCTGAAAAAGAGAACAAGACAGGGATGCCCTCTCTCATCACTGCTATTCAACATAGTGCTTGAAACACTAGCCAGAGCAATTAGACAGATGAAAGAAATTAAAGAGATATGAATCAGAAAAGAAGAACTCAAACTATCATTATTTGCAGACAACATGATTCTATACTGAGAGGATCCAAAAAATTCTACCAGAAAACTTTTAGAATTAATAAATGATTTCAGCAAAGTAGCAGGATATAAAATCAACACCCACAAATCAATTGCATTTCTATACATCAGTTATAAACCCTCTGAAAGAGATATTAGGAAAACTATCCCATTCACAATAGCCTCAAAAAAATAAATACTTGGTAATCAATTTAATAAAAGAGGTGAAAGACCTCTACAATGCAAACTACAAGACATTGAAGAAGACCTTAAAAGACGGAAAAATCTCCCATGCTCCTGGATAGGCAGAATCAATATTGTTAAAATGGCCATACTACCCAAAGCACTATATAGATTCAATGCAAACCCGATTAAAATCCCAATGTCGTTCCTTATAGAAGTAGAAAAGGCAATCATGAAATTCATTTGAAAGAATAAGAGACCCAGAAGAGCCAAAGCAATTCTGAGCAAGAAGAGTGAAGCAGGAGTCACCACAATACCAGACTTTAAACTTTACTACAAAGCTATAGTAACAAAAACGGCATAGTACTAGCACCAAAATAGACATGTAGACCAATGGTACAGAATAGAGGACACACAGATGAATCCACTTACATACAGTTACCTCATACTAGATAAAGGAGCCAAACACATATACTGGAGAAAAGATAACCTGTTCAACAAATGGTGCTGGGAAAATTGGAAATCCATATGCAGTAAAATGAAACTAAACCCCTATCTCTCACCATGCAAAAAATTCAACTCAAAGTGGATCAAGGACCTGGGAATCAGATCAGAGACCCAATGCTTAATAGAAGAAAAAATAGGCCCAAATCTTCATCATGTCGGATTAGGACCATACTTCCTTAACAAGACTCCTATAGCACAAGAAGTAAAATCAAGAATCAACAAATGGGATGGATTCAAACTAAAAAGCTTCTTCTCAGCAAAAGAAATAATCAATGAAGTGAACAGAGAGCCGACATCCTGGGAACAAATCTTTGCCAC
>PVHX01027430.1:8970-19504 GCA_004024805.1 Geosciurus inauris | reverse complement strand
ATCTGAGGTTCTGTCTTCCAAGTGGTCTAATCTGCTGGTGATGCTTTCTATTGAGTTTTTGATTTGGTTTATTGTTTCTTTCATTTCAAGGATTTCTGTTTGGTTCCTTTTCAGAATCTCTATCTCCTTATTGAAGTGATTTTTTACTTCCAGTATTTGCCTATGAATCTCTTTATCAAAGTGATCTATTGCTGACTGGTTTGCTCTCTTATATCATTCTTTAAGTCACCGACCATTTTAATTATGTACATCCTGAATTCCTATTCTGTCATTTCTCCTGCTGTACAGACCATGCATTCTAGGAGTGTAGTATCTTGGTTTGTTTGAGTCACTTTCTTTTCTTGTTTTCTCATGATGTTTGTGTGTCTTTCCTTCTAGCTCTGCTGATCCAAGGTGCTACAGTTTTAAGTCCTATATGGTTGTAGTTTCCCTGCAGGGTTTCATTACCTCTCCTCCAGTAGGTGGTGTTGTCCGTTGTTTGCTGGACTTTCCCAGTTGGTATCCTTGGTACTGGTCCCAGGCCAAGGTGAAACTCTGGGCCGCTGGTGGAGTCGCTGTTCCACTGTGGCCAAGGTTTGTTCCCAGGTGTTCACCTGCGCCCCCTGGTGTGTAGTAAGTTCCGCTGTGCTAGAAGGTGGTCCACAAAGAACAATAGCTGGGGTTCCGCTCAGGGGACAGTCCACAGTAGCAACTGCTAGCAGTCTCTCGCGGTTGGGTGGGCACTGGGGGCCAGGCACCCTGTGCGGAAGCAGGCCCGGCACGCCCGGGGTAAACTCCAGGCTGGAGCCCTGGGCCGGATCCCCCACCACAACTGCACTCCACCGGTCGGCGCCGAAGTCACGCCTCCTGGCTACCGCTGTCTCCCGGTGGCCCTGCGCTCACACACGCGAGCGAGACTCTTGCGTGGGGCGGTGAGCCGCAGAGAGCTGCCGAAGAAGCTGGTTGGAAAATGGCACCCCGGTACTTCCAGTCTCCGTCTCAGAGAGCCTGAGCCCTGGCCTGAGGCCCGGGCTGCAACTGCTTTCTGCCGGCTGGCGCCGAAGTCACACCTCCCGGCTATCGCTGTCTCCCAGTGGCCCTGCGCTCACACACGCGAGCAAGACTCGTGGGGCGGTATGACGCAGAGAGCTGCCAAGAAACTGGTTGGATAATGACCCCCCGCTACTTCCAGTCTCAGTCTCGGAGAGCCTGAGCCCTGGGTCGAGGCCCCTGGCTGCAACTGCTTTTTGCCAGCCAGCGCCAAAGTCGCGGCTCCCAGCTACTGCTGTCTCCCCATGGCCCTGCGCTCACACATGCCAGGGAGACTCGGGGGGCGGTATGCCGCAGAGAGGTGCCAAGAAACTGGTTGGAAAATGGCCCCCCCGCTACTTCCACTCTCGGTCTCGGAGAGCCGGAGCCCTGGGCCGAGGCCCGGGCTGCAACTGCATTTCTCTGGCCGGCGCCGAAGTCACGCCTCCCGGCTACTGCTGCCTCCCGGTGGCCCGGCACTCACACACGCAAGCGAGACTCTTGCGTGGGGCGGTATGCCGCAGAGAGCTGCCAAAAAACTGGTTGGAAGATGGCACCCCGCTACTTCCAGTCTCAGTCTTGGAGAGCCAGAGCTCTTGGCCAAGGCGTCCGGCTGCAGCTGCTTTCTGCCGGCCGGCGCTGAAGCCACGCCTCCCGGCTGCTGCTGCTTCCCGGTGGCCCTGCGCTCACACACACAAGCGAGACTCTTGCGTGGGGTGGCAAGCCGCAGAGAGCTGCCAAGAAACTGGTTGGAAAATGGCACCCCGCTACTTCCAGTCTCAGTCTCGGAGAGCCTGAGCCCTGGGCCGAGGCCCGGGATGCAACTGCGTTTCTCAGGCCGGCGCCGAAGCCACGCCTCCCGGCTACTGCTGCCTCCCGGTGGCCCTGCGCTCACACACACAGGAGCGAAATTCCTGCGTGGGATGTTGAGTCGCAGAATGATGCCAGGAAGCTGGCTGGAAAACGGCGCCTCCACCACTTCCAGCCTTGGTCCCTGAGAGCCTAGCGCAGAGTGGACTGTCTAGGCCGCCATCTTGGAACCCCTTTCCTAGTTTTTTGAGGAATCTCCATACTAGTTTTTTTTCTAGAGTGGCTGTATTAATTTGCAGTCCCACCAACAATGTAAGAGTGTACCTTTTCCACAACATCCTCACCAGCATTGATTATTATTTGTATTCTTGTTAATTGCCATTCTGACTGGAGCAAGATGAAATCTTAGTGTAGTTTTGATTTGCATTTCTGTAATTGCTGGAGATATTGAACAGTTTTTCATATATTTGTTGGCCATTTGTGCTGCTGCTTTTGAGAAATGTGTGTTTAGTTATTTTTCCTATTTGTTGATTTTGTTTGTTTGTTTTTAGTGTTAACCTTTTTGAGTTTTTTGTATGTTCTGAATGTTAATCCTCTGTCAGAGGAGTAGCTGGCAAAGATTTTATCCCATTCTGTAAGCTCTCTCTTCACGGTCTTAATCCTTTCGTTTTCTGTACAGAAGCTTTTTAATTTAATGCCATCCAACTTAATGATTCTTGGTTTAATTTCTTGCATTATGGAATTCTTGTTAAAATAAATTGGTTCTAGTCCAGCATGTTGAAGTGTTGGGCCTACATTTTCTTCTAGCAGTTGCACTGTTTCTGGTCTAATTCCTAGGTCTTTGATCCTCTTTGAGTTGACTTTTGTGCAAGATGAGAGTTGGAAGTCAATTTTATTCTTCTACATGTGGATATCCAGTTTTCCCAGCACCATTTGTTTAAAAAGACTATTCTTTGAATAGGTCTGTTTGAGGTCCTATATGCTTCCCATAGATGGATGTCTGTCTCATTTCTGATATGGGGCAAGTTTTCCATTACTCTGTCCTTGGAAATAGTCTTCATGCTTTTAACATGTATCTCCATGCTCTGTTTTATTACAATGATGCTCAGTTTTGTTCACTTGATACTGTCCCCGAGTTCTACCATATTCTGATCTTGTTGTTTTATTTTTTCCTTTATTGCATACTGAGTGCTCAAGTTAATATACCCTGTCATCAGGAATGAAGTTCTATCTTCCAGGGAGAGCCAAAGTTCTATTTTCTACAAGACCTAATGTTTGGGTGATGCTTTCAGTGAATTTTTAATCTGATTTATTGTGCCTTTCATTTCCAGGAGTTATGATTGGTATCTTTTCATTATCTCTATTTCTTTATTGAAATGGTCTTTAACATCCTGTATTTGCTCTCTTAATTCCTTTCTTATATCTTCTTGTATTTCACTGAATATTTTAATAATCAATTTTTATAATCTGTCTCTGGAATTTCATCTGCTACCATATCTAGGATTCTTTGTTGGGAGAGTGTGAGTTTTAGGGGAGATTTGTTTGCCTGTTTCCTCATGTTTTCAGAGATCTTGGGCTTGCATATCAATTTGGATGGTTTCTTCTTTCTACTATATGTGTGTCCTCTTGTATAAAATAATCTTTTTTGTTCTGTGACTTCTGTTTTTGGTGTATGAATATAGATGTCCAGGAGTGGAACCTGAGATTCCCCTCTGGTTTCTTCCTCCTTGGGGCCTGGTTATTGGTTTTTATGTTTTTGTCTCCCCTATTCTGTGTTTTGAAATACTGTGGAGGGTTGGGAATGGAGCTAGATCATGGATGGGGTGAGATTTGTTGTTACTTGGCTGAATTGTGAGTTTTGCTCAGCAGCAGAATCCCTACTCTCTGAACTTGAAGTGTCCTAATCACTTTCCAACAGAGGAGGCAGGGAGCTAGAAATAGCACTAATGTACAGTCTTAGATAAATGTCTGGTGTCTACTTCATCATCTGTTAACACTAATTGCCAGAATAATGGGGTCAGTATTTAACATTGGCACCAACAAAAACCTGTGAATTACATCAAGCATTAAATAGCAGGTGTCTATTACATTATCCACTGTATTAATAATCACAACATGAATGGGGTAGGAATTACATAACTATATAATTTTATCATATAGTAATTTTTCAATTTCTTAAGTAAAGAGAAAATAGGGTATGAAGCCAAGAGAAAGTTTGAAATATTTAAAGAGTAAACAGAGGACAGGCACAGGAGATAGGTAGCCCATGACAACTATAAAAGAGGAGTAATTAAAAAATAATTAAAATAATAAAATAACAAAAGAGAGGAAGAAGGAACAGGAAAAGTTGGCTATTAGTGGGGGAAGAAAGTGAAGAAGGGGCAATAAGAGACAAAACCCAAGGTGTGTAGAAACAAATGTAGGATCAGAACAACACAAACCCACATATGATTTTATTCTACCAGAGAGAGAAGTAACTTACTATTTGTTTGTTGTTTACATTATTAGGGGACTTAACATTAAAAAAAAAAGCTTTCCTCCATCCCTAAAGGTGAACATATACTCTTTGTAGAAGAATGGATTTGTTGATACTCAACCAGTTTTCTGTACTCCTGTGGAAAAATTTTACTTTAAAGGTAAGTGAAGGTATCCATGGGAATGTCATCAAATGCCATTTGCCACATTTCAGTCAGTGTGTGTGCATGCACACATGCAGTTTTGAAAAATTAGTTCCAGAGTTATGGGTAGCTCTTCCAAATTTATAAAAATCAATGAATTAATATTATAGCATAGCCTATAGAAAGTGGGGGCAGGAAAAGGGATAGTATGACATAGTCCCTGAAGCACTAGAAGAAATTTAATGTAACAACATTTTCATTTGCATTGAACTTTTAAGTAAATTAACACCATCTTTTTTCTTCTAGAGGAGGAAGCTCATTAATTCAATACTGGAAATCTTTTCAGCATTGGTATTTTCAGTAGTGCTTTTGATATTTCACATACTTACTGACATAAAAATTGATGGCCCTTACAATTTCACTTCTCAACCCATCAGTACTCTGCCTTCTTACATCAGAAATGCCAGCGAATGGGAATTGATTTACATTCCTTCTAATATTGATGTGGTGAAAGAAATCACTGAGAATGTGAAGAGGAATCTAAACATCAGTATAAAAGGTTTGACATTAAGCTTTCCTTTAAAACATTACTATTTTAAGAGGAGTAAAGCAATGTCGCAAAAGAATAAAGTTGGGGGTCTCACATTCCTCACTTTTAAGACTTATGACTGTAGTAGTTAGGGCAGTGTTGTAATAGTAGAGGAATAGATACACAGGTCAGTAAAAGACAGAAGTAGACTTAACACTAATATGTAAAATGCAGAAGTAGACTTACACTAATATGCAGAATAATTTTTAATAGTGATGCAAAAGAACTCAATGAAAGGATAATGTTTTCAGCAAATGATGCTGGAATTATTGGATATCAATAGCTAAAAGCTAAAACAATGAAAACTCATTAATCATGCAAAAATTAACTCAAAATGGATCATAATTCTAAATGTAAAATAATAAAAGCATTTAGGAAAGAACATACGATATATCTTTATAACTTAGACATGACACCAAATTTATAATCTGTAAAAGAAAACTAAGGGCTTCTTAGCTTGGACTTCTGTTACATAGTACTATTAGTGGTTGCTTTTGAGTGTTCATACATTAATTTTATGTTGTACTTAAAACTTAATATTTTATCACTTATGGCATACAGAGCCTTTACATGTTTCCTTTTTGTTGTAGTTTTTATTTCTGTAAATAGAATTCATATTCATATGAATAGAATTAATGATTCACATTCATATTTTAAACAACCCAGATATTTACCATGACTGTTTCTCTTCCTTCATTCTTCAAGTTCCATGTTTTCTTCTGGTATAATTTTCTTTCTTTTAAAAAACTTTAACAATTCTTCAGAGCAGGTCTGCTGACAATGAAGCATCTTTCTTCGCCTTCCTGTGTGCATTCAACTTCATTCTTGAACACTTTGACCGGGTATTAAATTATGGGTTGATAGTTGTTTCTTCCAACGTTTAAAAATACTTGCCATTTTTTTTGTGACCTCCTTAGTTTCTGAAAAGAAATATGCAGTCATTTGAGTTCTTATTTCACCCTAGATAACATGTCATTTCTGTCTGTCTTTCAATATTTTTTTTCCTGTTTTGGGTTTTCAGAAGTTTAATTATGATATGTCAAACTGTGGGTAACTTTTGGTTCATTTTGTTTAGGATTCACTGAGTCTGTTGAATCTTCCAGGTTTCTATCTTTCATTAAGTTTGGGGAAATTTCAACATTGCCTTCTTTTTCCTTTGTAGGGACTATGGGGACATGTGGATGCTGGACATTTTGTATTGTTCCATGGGTCCTTGAGGCTCTGTTCAACTTTTTTCCAACCTTTTTTCTCTCTCCTTTTCAGATTAAGTAATTTCTACTGATATGTCTTCATTGACCCCTTCCTCTGTTTTCATCCTACTGCTCTGAGCCATCAATAAGTTTTGCTTTTTTCCTAAAGCAGTTTGAAGTGCTCCTTACCCCTTTATCTTTTTTCTCAATAAGATAATAATGAACATGCCATTATCAATAAAATAATAATGAACATGCCATAAATCTATTTAAATTGTACAGTTGAATGGCTTTTAGTGTATTCATAGTTGGGTGTGATTAACACAATCAATTTAGAGCATTTTTATCACTCCCAAAAGAAACCCCATACCTTTTAACCATGAATTCTCAATCTCTCATCTCTACTAGCATTAGGAAAACACTGATGTATTTTCTAATTATAGTCTTTTTATATAAATGGAATTATACAGTATACAGTCTTTTAGGACTGGTTATTTCACTTCACATCATGTTTTCAAAGTTTATCTATGTCATTATTTATTTTCATTGCTGAATAATAATATCCCATTGTATGGATATGTTGCATTTACTTGAATATGTAAATGTTTATTTTGTGTTCTTTCTACATTTTGGCTATTTTATATAATACTGAAAATTTGTCTACAAGTGTTATGTGAACAGAATGTTTTAATTTCTCTTGGCTGTATCTCTAGGAGTGAAAATAAATAGATCATATGTGTGACTTTTTTGAGGGACTGCTGAACTGTTATTCAAACTTTCTATACCTTTACACTCCTGTTAGTATTGTTTGAAGGTTCTAATTTCTCTACATCCTCATCAACAGTTATACAACCATTTCTGTGGGTGTCTTATTATGTTTTGATTTGTACTTCCCTGATGACTAATGACTAACTTTTATATATGTTTTATAATCTTTATGTTTAATTGTAATAAAATTTTATAAAATACTAAAATTCTGTACCCTAGATATCCATTAGGTAATAATGATGCCAATATTTGAGAAATTTACAGTATTTTTATTGGCTTCTTTCCTTGTAATGTTAGTATCCCAACTGCTCAAATAGGATGGATTATCATATATTTTTATTTAAGTAAACAATTTTTTCCCCTATAGTTCGAGGCTTTTCTTCAGAAAGAGAGTTTGAAAAGTACATTCTGTATGATTATGAGTCTCAAAAAGTGCTTGCTGCCATTGTTTTTGACTGTGACTTCAAAAACAGCAATGATCCTTTGCCACTTCAGGTAAGAAAATTTATTTAGCTTTTAAAATAAATGGTGTTCTCATAATTGTACTTCTAGCTTCTAGAGTTTTAGTAAATTAGATATTAAGCCTGTTCTATAAATGAAGACATTAACTTTCTTCAGATCATACTAGTAGTATATATTAGAACAATAATATGAATCCAGATATGAGCAACTTTAATAACCTGTACTCTTAACCACTGCTGCATTATGATAAGGGAAGAACTGTATCTTCCACACATAAGGCCTAAGATTCATGGGAAACTTTGATTACTTAATGCATCACTTCTAGTTTTGCAAAGGTTGGTAAAACAAATAAACTTCAAAGCAGATGCCTCTTTATTAACAGACAGACCATCAACAATGGAAAATTCTTTCTCCAAAAGAGAATTTAATTGCTTTCATAAGACTCCAATGAATAAGGCTTAGCCACATTGAGTTAGCATTAGGATTGTGGAAAATCTGATTAGAGGCTGTGGGGAGGAAAGGAAGGATAATGCTTTGAACTTGATGTCTCTTTAGCAGATTTTATAGATATCCTGATAGAGATATGAATAAGTGGTCAGTCTATAATATCTAGAAATCAAGTCAAATCCGTTTGTTTATGATACAGATGGTTGTTAATAGAAGGCACAAATTATATGTTATATGTTACTAGGACAGTAAATTATCTTTCTGTCTCATCCTTATCCTTTTGTGACTATATTCTTCTGTACCACCCTCTTCCCATTTGCCAATCTAAAAATTATCCATATACTGATATGCATTTAAGAATATATATATAATTCTCAATATACATTGGCTCAAAGTGTCTTCATGCCCTTTCAATTCATGCCTATCATTCTTACCATTGATACTGTTTTTTTCCTCAAAATGTTTGTACTAGATTTCTAACACTAAAATTCCTCAATTTTTTTCCTCAGGTTCTTGGTCTGTTTTGATGGTTTTCCAAACAAATACTATGATATCTGTTTATGACTTCATATGTAGAATAGGCTTTCTAATTTCTACCAGTTTCCCCCTATTTTAACTGACTTTCTTGATAGGATCTCTTATTTATCTACATGCATGCCACAGTGATCCATCTCAACCTGAGATATGGTCATGTCACTGCCTAATTAAAAGACTGTTGGTTCCCATTGCTAAAGACTCATGTCCAGAGCGTTTTGCATAAGATTTATGTCTATCAGTGTGCTGGTGCCTGGATATCTCTCCAGTTCCATTTCTTCAACTCCTTACTTGAATTACTCCAATAATATTTAACTGCTAGAAGTTACTTGTGTGCACCGTGTTATTTTTTTCTTTCTAGGACTTTGGTCACATTTTTTTTTTTCTGTAGGACTATTCTTGTGTACTGCCATTCAAACTTTCATTCCCACACTTATACCTGCTTTCTCTCTCCTTTCGTAATATAATCTGTATATATTTCTATTAATCAAAATTCATATGGGAACACAGACATAACAGTGGGTATTTCAAGAGATGTATTTTAATATAAGGAGATAACATTCACAGTCTAAATTTTAGTCACTCTTGACTAAACTCTGACTATAGAGGGTTTAGCTTATTTGCCTAGTCAGGTAAACCATATCCCTCTTGAGTCCTTAGTTGTCAGGCCATGGTTGTTGCAAATGCATGTTCACTATTATCTGTGGAAAAACAAGTACCTGGAGGTGCCCCAGTGAAAGCTCTGTTTCAGACATACAGCACTCTTCACATTCATTGTGTAATACCAACTGTAGTTCTTCATGTTAATCATGGTTAATTTCTCCCTCTTATGTGATAAGCCTTTTATTTGTTGGTACAATGCCATGAATAGACGAGTGTGACGACGCAGTAATCATACAAATCTCAATAGAAACACTGCTACTTTCCCCTATTGGAACTATTACCCCTACTCCAGGAAACAAGGCCTTGAATTTAGCAGAGCTTAAATTAGGGATGGGAAATGTAATAATTTCCACACATAGATCTCTGTAGGGGGAGATTTTAAGAAAGGCAAATTCTACTTCTAAGCCTTTATTCCCTTATCCTTATATTCTAGCTGTTGAGGACAGAGTCATGTGTGAGTTACTGTTAACTACTTTGGCTGAATACAGTGCAATAATACCTAAGATTAGCAGTGGGTTGTCCCTAAGATGATTCCTTTGATGAAATTTAATAGGCCATTTTATTTTCTTCTCTCAGGCCTGCTACTTCTGAGTGATATGGAAAAAGGTAAGAATAGAAGATCCATAGATGGGTCAGGTTCCCATGGTTGTACCTCTTTTACCATAAAACAGACCCCTTGCCTGAACCACTTGTGTGCCTACTCGCTCGCTACATACCTGTTTCATTTTTATAATATTTAAAAAGTGGAAATGTGGGGGCTGGGATTGTGGCTCAGAGGTGGCGCACTTGCCTTGCATGCATGAGGCACTGGGTTCCATCCTCAGCACCACATTAAAAAAATAAATAAAATGAAGATATTGTGTCCATCTACAACTAAAAAAATGTATGTTAAAAAAAGTGGAAATGTGTCCTTCATCTGTGGTACCATGGAAAACTAATCAGAAATACTTAGTACATACAATTATATAGGTGTATCTTTTTTGATGCTGAATAAAAAAAGGCAATGCCAAAAGATTAATGCTTCATTTAGATAACATTCTTTAAATGACAAAAGTTTTAGAAATGAAGAATATACTCTTGTCAGAGAATAGGTATCAAAAAAAGAGAGATGATAGATGTAGTGATGGACACACAGCTACACATATGATAATATTGTACACAATACACACATTTAACACAAGTATGAGTAAAACTGGAACTGTGAATAAGATTGGAGAATTGTATCAATACCATTATCCTGGTTGTGATATGATATAGTTTCATAAAATGTTGCATTTTTCAGGGGAAATGGTCAGGGCCTACCCAGAATCTGTTTAGTTTCCTCCAAAAATATATAATTATCTTAATAAAAACTTGATTTTTCAAAAATTCACTTTAGGCCCTCGCAGGCTGGGCCAGGGCTGGAGTCCTAACTCAATAACTTGGAAGCCAGAGAGGATTGGGGG
>PVHX01027429.1:0-19415 GCA_004024805.1 Geosciurus inauris | reverse complement strand
GTGCTCGCCTAGCACGCGTGAGGCACTGGGTTCAATTCTCAGCACCACATAAAAATAAAATAAAGATATTCTATCTGCCTACAACTACAAAATAAATATTTTAAAAAAAATTACATTTGAGATAATTAGATTGCTTTATGTTCCTTTTTTGCCACTTAGCTTCATGAAGATTTTTCATGTCATTAATGATTCTTTGAAAGTAGTCTTTTTAGTTACTGTATAACATTCATTTGTATGTAGCGCAGTTTTCTTATTCATTGCCCTATCAGTGGAAAAACCTTATCTCTAATAATAATCACAAATAACTTCATTTCTTTTTTTGTCAATTGCTTTATAATTTGTGTTTCCCTTGTAATAAAAATACACATTTGAGAGGGAATACATTTTATGTAAGCCCTAGAACTATCTTGTTAACGTGAACTTCCTGGTCTGATGAAAACACTAACAGCAGCCATTCCTCATTTATAAAGTCATTTTAGGTGAATGATGGGTACTGATTTGCAGTATCTTCAACAAAATGTTCTTGACACTTTTGCATTTGTTTTAAATGTCTTATCTGCCTTTTTTTAAAAAGGTCAATGTGACTTAAGTATTTAGAGCTCCAGTCTGCCAAGTTCTTTCCAGATGTTATTCTTTTTTCATCTATGTGTAGCTACTTCTCAGATGCTGCTGCTTTTCCTGGCTGTCATTGATTTCTGTTTCATCTCCACATATTTACCTGAAAATATTTCCCTCAATTCTTAGAATTTATTTTACTTGAAAGTCTTCTTGAGCTTAACTTATATAACTCTATTCAGGACAATAGCTTCTCATAGAAAAAGTGGTTTGCATTGAGATAAATAATAAATAAAGCATGTTAGAAGCAGTGTCTATAGATATTAATTCTAAAATCCATCATGTGATGATATATATTTTTATTTGAATAAACTTTCTTGAAAATTTTGGAAATTACAGAAAAGCAAATAATTTTAAAGTACTGAAATGGTCATCCCATAGTCCCATTCCAAAATTTAGCTTTGATAAAATTAAGTATATTGGAAAGAATGATTTTAAGAAAATAATTTGAACAACCATCCTGTCTTACACCAATCTTAGTTTTATGAAAATTCTGTGACATAGATTTTTAAAGCAAAGTTTTAATTTTACCATATATACATTGCTGCATGTATTCATCCTTTGATGTAAGTATTTTTCCTTATTTGTACAGAACTTTTAAATCCAGTTTTAAGAAGGAGGTGATAATGGGGTCATTTGGGGCAAACATACCAGTGATTGTATCTTTACCTCCTTTGATTCTTCAAAAGGGACGGAACCCTATTCTAAGAAGACCAAGGCTTGACTTCTGCCATGTTTGTTGCCAAGTTGTTTGGTTTTGGGGATCAGTCACCACTTTGAGCTTCATCTATAAATAATAATGATTAGATGAGATGACGTCTTAGATCCTATCCATACTTTTTAGAGAAAGTGTGAAATGTTTAGCCCTTGGAGAGATCCACTGTTGTTTAATTATAAATTGAATGTAACTAGGTACTAAATGCTTTAGATTTGTTAATAAGTGCTAACCTCTTCTACAGAAATACTTATTAAGTAATGTTTTAAAAAATGTTTTACTGGAAAATGAGCCAGTTATCCTTCAGCAAAATAAAGCAACATGAACTAGGATTTCTATGTTGTTCAGCATAAGTTAATAAAATAAACAAGGCCAGATGTGGTGGCACATGCCTATAATCCCAGTGGCTCAGGAGGCTGAGGCAGGAGGATCTCGAGTTCAAAGCCAGCTTCAGCAAAAGTGAGGCACTAAGCAACTCATTGAGACCCTGTCTCTACATAAAATACAAAATAGGGCTGGGGATGTGGCTCAGTGGTCAAGTGCCCCTGAGTTTAATCCCTGGCATTGAAAAATAAAATAAAGTACTTCATTCATTTTTCAGAGAAAAATGTTAGGAATACAAAACCTGGCAAGGCTACTACCTTGGACTGTTTTCCTGTTTTTAAAATACTTACTTCTTTCTGTAGTGGGAAGTTGCAGAGGTTGTCTTAGAGGTATTCTATAAACTGCTCAGAGATTATGAACCTCAGCTTGAAGATTTTGTGGACCAGTTTGTGGAGCTACAAGGTAATTTGTCACTTTTCAAACAAGGTGTCAGCTATTTATAAAGCTGTTTATAACTTACAAAATTATAAAGTTATAAATAGCTTTAGATTCAAATTTATATTTAAAAAGTAGAAGTTATTTAGAAGTTAAATTAGAATCTAATCTTTTTATTGTTTTAATCATCTCAGTTGTTTTGTTCAAGAAAAAATAAAGTAAAATTTGAATGGAAGATAAGAAGTTCTACATTATAGATTTTTTTTTTTTAGTTTTTTTTTTTTTTTTTTAGTTGTGGATGGACACAATGTCTTTATTTTATTGCTTTGTATGTGGTGCTGAGGATCGAACCCAGGGCCTCACGCATGCGAGGCAAGTGTTCTACCGCTGAGCCACAATCCCAGCCCCTACATTATAGATTTTTTAATGAGTTGACTTATTATGGGTGACTAGCTGCTGAGTCACTAATTTCCTTATGGGAATTCCCTTTTGGGAATTACTCCTCTATACTATTATATTCTATACTACAACTATTACTGCTTTATATAGTTTGTGTCACTGTCTCTAAATTGAAATTTGCTTTCATTTGTTTAGATCCCATTGAATATATAAATCTCATGATTTCATAGAAAGCAAGAGTGTGACAAAATACTAATTCATCATCATTGGGACTATTGTGTTCTATCTAGGAGAAGAAATTATAGCCTATAAGCCACCTGGCTTTAGTCTGATGTATCATCTTCTGAATGAGTCACCAATGTTGGAGCTTGCTCTTAGTTTACTGGAAGAAGGAGTTAAGCAGCTTGATACCTATGCCCCTTTTCCTGGTATGTGCCTAAAAGTCATTACCTTTTGAAAACAGTTTTCATCTTCTGTAAATGAGAGTATTTTCTTCCCATTCCTGGGGACTGAACATAGGATGTTTTACCACTGAACTATAATCCTACCATATCCTTCTTTTCTTTTCCTTTTTTTTTTTTTTTTAATTTTTATTTCGAGACAGGGTCTTGCTAAGTTGCTGAGGCTAGCTTTGAATTTGTGATCCTCCTGCTTCAACCTCCTGAGCCATTGGGATAACAGGTGTGTGCCACTGCACCTGGCTCTAACTTCCATTTCTGGGTTTCAGGGAAGAAACACCTGGAGAAAGCAGTACAGCATTGCCTTGCACTTCTCAACCTTACTCTGCAAAAGGAAAATCTCTTCATGGATCTTCTAAGAGAGAGTCAGCTGGCTCTCATAGTCTCTCCTTTAGAACAGCTGTTGCAGGGAATTAATCCCAGAACTAAGAAGGCAGATAATGTGGTAAACATTGCAAGGTAGGTTACATTTATGGGTAGAGAAATGATGATGTGAATCAGATAAACATTCTAACTTTGATTTCTAAATCTTGTTGGATCTCTAATGCATCCTTTATTATTAGCCTATTAATCTTGGCTTTTTCTAGCTTTTTTGATTTTAGTAACTTTGAATCTCACAATTTCTCTTCTTACTAATTTATTCTGTATCCTAAAAATAGTTGAGTTTGAAATACACATTATTATGTTTTCTTCAGGTAACTGGGTGTTTGGAGAATAGGGCTGAGTAGGAAATAAACATCTTTCTTCATACATATGTCCTAGCTCTCTGATGGTTTTGTCTTCCATGGCTTGTAGAAACATTACCACAATCTCCCACTTCTGTTTCACATGGTGATCTCCTTGTGTCTATTTGTGTCCAAATACCCAATTTAAAGATCACCAGTCTTGAGGCCCTCTTCAGTGACTTCATTTTTACTTGAGTTGCTACATATTTAAAGATCCTATTAGGACTTCAACATATGAATTTTGGAAGGACACAGTTTAGCCTAAAACAGATTGTTTCTAACTAGAAGGGGATATCTTTTTCTGATTTACCCTAAAGTGCTATATGGGTAGGGGAACCCCTAGATCTAAATTTTCTTTATTGAGAATAATGAGAAACCAAGTTTGCTCACATTGTTCCTCAATGTTTTCTTGTTCTAAAGATACCTGTATCATGGGAATACTAATCCAGAACTGGCTTTCGAAAGTGCCAAGATCCTCTGCTGTATCTCTTGCAACTCCAACATTCAAATAAAATTGGTTGGAGATTTCACACATGACCAGGTAACTGATGTTGTTTTTGGTGCATTCTGACAGAAGTCACAGTATCTATAGAGGAACCATATTCTTGTTTGTAGAAAAATTCTCCAAGAATAAGTACTTGATTGTATTCTTCACAGGTATGCTACGTATACTATATGTAGGATGTGGCCCTGTAGCTTACCAAATGGCTCTACTCTAAGCATGTTTAAAATGACGGGGTTTGTAAATGCAACTTCTATTTGTTTTTAGTCTCATCCTATTAGTTGCTTCTGTTCCAAGTGAGCCTTTACAGTTCTGAATGTGTTTCACTGTTGTGAGCTGTCCATTTCTATGGTTGTCTGGTGGGCTCATCTGTGTCACTTCATGTGATACACTGTAGGATGTTTTTATTCAATTCGTAATAGTTGTGTTTCTATTCACTAAATAACTACAAATTGGGGACTCCTTTTATTTCCTTTGTAAACATTAATCTTACTGTATGTCTACTTCAGAAATCACTGCTATAGGGGGCTGGGGTTGAGCACTCACCTAGTGCCTTACCTAGTGCCAGTAAGGCACTAGGTTCGATCCTCAGCACCACATAAAAATAAATAAATAAAAATAATAAGGTTATTGTGTTCTACCTACAACTAAAAAATTAAAAAAGAAATCACTGCTTTAGCTAAAGGATTGAATCCTTCTTCAGTGTTTTAAAACAGGAGTTCTTCTAGCACTTCCACTTTGGGTGGGACAGATCTTCATTTTGTGGCTAATTGTACCACCACTGTTAGGCCTTTAACATCACTGGTTCCCCTGCCAGTACATGTCAGGAGTAACTTCTATTATGACAACTTAAAATGGCCCCATATCTTTTAAAGTGCTCTGTGGAATGTTGGTACCACCCAGGTAGAGAACCACTATTTACATGTATATATGTCTAATCTGTGGGTTCATGAAACTATGGGATAATCAGGAGATACTGAAGATTTTTGGTTTGCTGACATTTAGTTTAAATTATTATATCCATTTTAACATCTTTAGATTTGTGAGGGAGAAGTCAGCCAAGATGTATAAGATAAGTGATACATTTCTAGAAAGAAGATGAGAATCTTAGTTTTGTATTTTGGTTAAGATCTCAGAACATTGAGTATATAATGAAGACATCATGAAACAACAATTTAATGTTATTTTTAAGATAATAATTTGATTTTTTATGAAAATTAGGCAAGCAAAAGTTTTCAAATCAATAGCTTCTAAAAATTTTTATTAGTTTGTTTCCGTAGAATGCTAGCTTAAAACAATTTAAGGAATTGAGTTTTCTGCATATAACCAAAATCCAAAACCTAAATACTTTACTTGGAGTAGATTTGCCTATTTTTTCCTAAACAAATATTTACAAGTAAACCATGTTTATTAGTTTCTCTAATATTTGGAAACTTTTTTATTAATTGGTATTTTTGTTTGTTTGTTTTGTTTTGTTGTTTTGTGCATCTATATGACCTTAGAGTGTAAGCCAGAAACTAATGGCTGGATTTGTGGAGTGCTTGGATAGTGAAGATACAGAAGAATTTGTACGTCTGGAAGAGGGTATGCCTCACATTAACACCACCGTGCCCAGCTTTTTTTTTTTTTTTTTTTTTTTTTTTTTTTTTTTTTTTTTTTTTTTTTTTTTTTTTTTTTTTTTTTTTTTTTTTTTTTAAATTGTGAGACGGGGCCTCTTTTCAATTTCCTAGACTGGTCTACAACTTGGTATCCTCCTACCTCAGCCTCCTGAGTTGCTGGGATTGCAGGCATGTTCCACCACCATGCCTGGCTTGGGTTGTATTTTTAAATTTGATTTTTCTTAACCGTGTATTATTTCATAATATTGTTTTGTGATTTCCACATCAAGGATCAGAAATGGAAAAGAAGTTAGCTGTAATCCGTCATGAAACAAGAATCCACATTTTGAATCTTCTCATCACCTCTCTGGAACGCAATCCACCCAATCTTGCTCTCTACTTGTTGGGCTTTGAATTGAAGAAACCTGTCAGTACCACAAACCTACAGGATCCAGGTAGGATCCATAAGACACATGGACATTTGTTGCCATATTTGTGTATCTGAGTGGTCTTTTATTGAATTTTGTGCTCATATGGTAATTCATTAAAAAAATAGATAACTTGTGGAAGATAATATGATGGGTCAATGTTTAGGACTTAGAGCAAGACTAGGTAAATAGAGCTTTAGAGAATTGGCATTAGTTGATTTTGCGTGTCAGTATTTGAAAGAGTGTTTATAGCAGTGCATATGTTTACGTGTCTACAGAATTTGTTCTAAAGACAGGCTAAGATTTCTAATGCAGAAATTCTACAAGAAAAGTTGAATGTTCTTTTGGTTTTATGTAGGAGTGTTAGGTTGCCCTCGGACATGCCTACATGCCATCCTAAACATCCTGGAGAAAGGAACAGATGGGAGAACGGGTCCAGTGGCAGTGCGTGAATCTCCCCAACTGGCTGAGCTGTGTTACCAGGTATTCTGAAGACTGCTTGGTAACACTTCATAGAAGAAATTTGCTTAGATGCTGAGTGTACCACAAATAGGAGAGCAGAACAGTAAGACTGAGTTGAAATGAGCTCATTTAGTGGTTTGACCCGTCTTTCATTTACAGATAAAATCTGCAAAGCACAGACTCCAAAATCCTGTAGATCTGAAGATCCTAGTCACTTGAAAATGAGGGAAATTAGAGAGTTTTGATGGATTTTTGACCAGTAGTATAGCATTATATACAAAGTAGCTCTTTTTGATGTGAGAGCAGTGGTTTTGGGTAAGACCTGTGGTTTCCATCTCTGCTTGGGAACAGACTTAAGTCCCCTTGGGCATGCCACGCAACTGCTGTGAATCTGACTTTTTCACTTTGTTGAAAGGGCTATTGTGAGACTAAAATGAGAATGTTTAGTAGAAATACCTTTTAAGAGCCATGTCCAAGTCCTACAGCTATGTAAGATGGTAGAAAGTCAGATTGATGTGAAGTTGAAATTATGAGAACTTTTGTCTTTATTTCTACTTTATTTATTTTATAAGTATTTTAAAAGAACTATATGTGACTCAATAGGTACTGTGATTCACATTTTCATAAGAAATGCATCATTGACCTCTCATTGGCATTTTCTGTTATTCTGTGTTTCTATTTGTAATTTTTCACTATTTACTTCTGTTTTATGACTGTCCAAACATTCCTTCACTGCACTATGTTGCAGATAGGTGTTTCAGTGAATCAAATTTAATTCTTCCTTAATGGCAGAACAAACTTGCTGTACACTTTAGTACAGTGTTGTAGAACTTCATATATAGGTAGAAGCAATTGATAAGCTTAATCATCTAGGCTAAAGGCAGATAAAGTAAGTGAATGAAGCCAGATTTAAGTCAGAAAAGGAGGGGCATGGAGGGAGAAAAGGGTCTGAGAGACTAGAGAGCATAGGCCTTGCTCTTCAGCTTCTGGTGATGGTACCATGGTAGGAAGCAGGGTTTTCTGCCAAGTTATTACTTCTCTCACATTCTTGAGCATCTTATTGTATTTTCTTAATTTTGGTTTGAGAAGTTTAGTTATTAGCTTAAGGTTTTATTTATAGAATACTAAAACAATCTCAAAAAACAAGCATACATATGTAGCAGAACTGTTTGCTTTATAGATTGCCTTTCCTTTTTGTCTTTTTCTTGAGTTTACTTATTTATTTAGTTGTATTCAGTACACATGTGTCCTTTTACACCCTCTCCATGTATACTTTCTGTATTGCTTTAGTATAAATTACATTCAGGTTGTTTCCCAATTTTTTTTTTTTGTTCTGATGAGCATCTTCAGTTACTTTTGGTTGTTTGGAGAATATATTATTCCTCCCCTCCAAAAGAATATATTTCCATACATAGATTTGCAGTTCTCATTATTCACAATAGTTATGTTTTAAGGAGTCATTGTGACTCCTGAGCAATTGCTCCTAGGGAAAATAGAGGATTAGACTCCTGCAAACCACAGGTCCTAGCATTCTCCTCTACTGATGAATTCATAATCTTGTTTTTATGTGTATTTCTGTTTAAAAAACACCTTATATAGTATATATTGCTGATTCCTTAACCATTGAACTCTGGGCAAATAGCACTGGAACTCTTATATATAGCCAATTTTTCTTACAGTTTTCCTCAAAAAAATGCCTGTGTAAAGTTTTATCTCTACACATATTTTTCACCTTAGCCTTCTTGGGCTTGGGAACACTAAACAACATTTCAGAACTGTACTTACACTGTTAATCAGCAAAATCACCAGTAAAAAGCACAAAAATGAGAAAAATGTGGCACTAAATAGATCACAAAAAAGACTTGTTTGCAGTACAAGAACTAGAATAAGAAGGGCAGAGATAGTATTCCTTTGTTTGAGTATATGCTGGTTGAAATTCTTCAGTACTCAGCCTGAAGTACTGTGAGTATTGATTTTGGGGTTACAAATAAATTTTAGCATGTAAGCATATATGCATATATGGAATCTATAAATAATTGATTATCAATTATGCAGAGTCAGAAGATATGGTTTTATGACTTTAGATTTTTAACTTGTAAGTATAACAATTTTACCAGGTATTAATGGTGCCAAGAATAGATGAAACTAAGAGTCTGTTATGTGGAAAGCATTTAATAAATGTTTGTAAAATGAATCACAAATGAATGAAATTTTCCACTGCTACTTTGCCAAATACCACGATTTGCATTTTAAAATTAGAATTTTTATTGGTTTATGAGTTATAACATGGCACCTGCATTATTATTACCTTATTTACTTATTTATATTTTTAAGAAATGGAGCCTTGCTATGTTGCCTGGGCTGGCCATAAACTCCAGGACCCAAGTGATCCTCATACCTAGCTTCCTAAGTACCTAGGACTATAGACATGTGCCACCATGCCTGGGTTAATTATTGGCTTATTGCTGAAAAAAAGACGTTTTTCTTTGATTTTGAATTATTATTCCTCATATAAAGTGTTTTGCCATTTTTGTCTGTTTAGATCTTTGTGATATTCTCATACATAATGGAGATTTATATGTATTAACTCTAATCATCTTTTCTTACATTTGATATAGAAAACTTTTCCCCCTGGGGCTGAGGTTGTGGCTCAGTGGCAGAGCGTTTGCCTCGCACATGTGAGGCACTGGGTTTGAACCTCAGCACCACATAAAAATAAGTAAAACAAAAATAAAGACACCGTGTCCATGTATAACTAAAAAATATTTTAAAAAAACAAAACAAAACTTTTACCCCTAAATCTATTGTTTTCAATTAAATTTATGTTTAGAGTTTATATAGTTGAGTTTGCATGTCTTTGTAATTTTTGCCATTTGTTCAGTTTTGGTGAATTATCTTCCTGAGGTTGAAATGAAATAAGTATGGTTCTCAGAAGTTACTGCCAAGTCATTTTCTACTATAGTCGTTAAGATACTAAAACTTGTTAATTAACTATATGCATATATATTGACAAATATTTTTAAGTGGATTTTATATTTAGTTATATGTCAGCACTCTCAATTGTATTTAACTATATATTTTTTTCAATATATTTTCTTGAGCTAGGAGGCCAAGGACTGTTTATAGAGTTTATATTTTGTACATGGTTTGATCCATCTTGTTTGGTGTGCCTTAATTTTTCATGTAGTAGCTCTAAGTTAATATTTTGTTATCTTAAAATAGCACATACAAAAGACTGATTTAAGAATTTTCTTCGGGGCTGGGGTTGTGGCTCAGTGGTAGAGTGCTTGCCTCACATGCATGAGGCACTGGGTTCAATCCTCAGCACCATGTAAAAATAAATAAATAAAGATACTGTGTTCATCTACAACTAAAAAGTATTTAAAAAAAAAAAAAAAAAAAAGATTTTCTTCTTTTATTTCTTTAGGTGATTTATCAGTTATGTGCTTGCTCTGATACATCTGGTCCTACTATGAGATATTTGAGAACCAGCCAGGATTTCTTATTTTCTCAGTTGCAACATCTACCTTTCTCTAACAAAGGTAGGCCATTATTTTCTTTCGCTATTATAGGTTGGGTATCCCTATCTGAAGTGCTTGGTACCAGAAGTGTTTGAGATTTTGAATCTTTTTTGATCTGGAATATTTGCATGTACATATTGAGATCTCTTGGGGATGACAGCCAAGTCTAAATGTGAAATTTATTTATTCTTATGTACATTTTATGCATGTAATCTGAAGGTAATTTTACACAATAGTTTTAGTGTATTTTGACTGCAGCCCATCACATGTGATCAGATGTGGAGTTTTCCACTTCTTAGCACTCAAAAATTTTGAATGTTGGAGTATTTTGAATTTGGCATTTTGGGATTATGGATGTTGAACCTGTCTAACAAATAAATGTATAAGCTCATGTTGAGTGATTTTATTTATATAATATTTGAGGGGAGCAGTTATAATTTTTATGGAATTCTGTTCTAATTTTGTTGACTTTGCTTCTGTGTTATTGTGGGTTACTTTTGTAATTTGTGATTGAGAAGCCTGACATTTTAGCTTCTATCATAAAATTATTTAAACATATTCTGTTAAGGACAGGATTTGATTGTTTTATAAACAGAATTTAAAGATTGTGTTGAAAGGAAAAGAAAATTTTTACATAAGAAAATTATGGAAATTTAGATTTTTTTTGACTGAAATTGATTTGTAACAACACTTGATTTACTTTTTTGGCATGTATTCATATTCATGTCTTGAAATAAAAATTTGAAAAACTGATTATAGTGAAAAACGTAACTTAGTTGACATGGATAATAATTACCACAGACTAAATTTTATCAGAATTATAATTTTTTTTCTTGATTGACATTTAACAGTTTTCTGAATTCAGATTATATCCAGACAGTAGTGGTTTATGTTTTTAAAAAATTACATCATCTTGAGGCTCACAGATTTTACTAATAAATTTCCATTATTAGTAACTGGAAGCTTCTAATTTACTCTTTAGAGTAACACCCTTGGGAATTATCTAATGGCAAAAAAATTTTGCACTCCTTTTTCAAAATAAGTTTTTTATTTTGTTTATATAAAAACCTTTTAGAAACCCTGTCCTCTCTTCCTTCTCTCATTGGGAATTGAAGCCAGGGCACTGTACCACTAAGCTACATCTCTAGCATTTTTAATTTTATTTCAAGTCAGGGTCTCACTAAATTGCCAGGGCTAGCTAGGTACACTAGTGCATGAGTCTAATCCCAGCTACCCAGGAGACTGAGGCAAGAGCATTGCAGGTTTGAGGCCAGTCTTAGCAACTTAGAGAGGCCTTAAGCAGCTTAGTGAGGCCATGTCTCAAAATGAAAATTAAGAAGGGCTGGAGGTGGGACTCAATGGTGAGAGCACCTCTGGCTTCAACCCCTGGTATGAGGTAAGATAAGGTCAGACGAGACTGCTGGCCAAGGCTGGCCTTGGACTTTTAGTTGAGCTGCCTAAATCTCTGGAGTTGCTGCATCCAGTGAAACCCTCTTTTTATGCCTAGCTAATCAAAAAGAAGAGTTATATTTACTTATTATGGTATGAGTTTTAAAAAATTGATTAGCTTTGCATCAGACTATTGTTATTTGGCAAATTTTATGTTTGTACTATTATCATTTAGGATTTCAAAGACAAGCATATAAAAATAATACGGAATTCAAGAACTCCTCTTGTATGTGATTCCCAGCTCTAGTTATATGTTAAATCAAATGTTCTTAATTATGTTTAAAAATATATATGCAGTGTGGTTTAACTTCTTTAAATTGTGATTTGTGAAATCAAACTCAAATTGTGTGATAGTTTTTATGAGATATATATTTGAAAATACTCTTTGAAACAAAATATGTATTAATGTCACAATTGCAGACTTAGAAGATCCTTGTGAAATAATCCTAGTAATGAAAATTTGATTTTCTTATTCTTAATTTGCTTTAGATCATCTTCTATAGATATATACTATCTTATTTTTTCTTCCTTTTATCTTTTTTCTTTTGTAATTTTACAGCGTGATATGATGTTGCCAAGTTTTGTAAATTAATGACTTCTTTACATGGGAAAATATCTGATGAGTTATAGAATTTAGGTCTGTTCCAATTCTGTGTTATCACTCTGGGAAATGAAGTTGATATGTTTAAATTTCAGAATATGAAATCTCTATGTTGAACCAAATGTCATGGCTTATGAAGACTGCCTCAATAGAACTAAGAGTTACTTCTCTGAATCGCCAGCGGTCTCATACCCAGAGGCTCCTACACCTCTTACTGGATGACATGCCAGTAAAGCCATACTCAGGTGAATATGTGAATTTGTTTTATTGTGCTTGTGACTGGTCTTTGTCAGTGCAAATGCAAATATTTTTCCTTAAAACACAAAATTTCTCCAGCTGCAGTGGCACATGCCAATAATTAATTCCAGCTGCTCGGGAGGCTAAGGCAGGAAGATTGTGAATTTAAAGAAAGTCAGCGTTGGCAACTTAGTGAGGCCCAAAGCAATTTAGCAAGATCGTGTCTCAAAATAAAAAGGGCTAGCAGAGATGTGGCTCAGTAGTTAAGCACTTCTGGATTTAATCCTGTTACCTAACAAATAAAACATAAAATTAAAGAATCATCCCATGGTTGTCAGTTTATTTTTGTTTTAACCATCCACAATACAGTTATATACAAAACGTTTTGTTGAGTTTGTCGCAGTGAGCTAGGATGACCTAAGCTATTTCAGTACGTCTTAACACATGTGAATTAAAGATGAGGTCTTGAATCATCTCATTGTTGTGATTGGATCTTACCAGTCTGGAAGTTCTAATTATCCTCTTTAAAATTGTGAATGAACACTATAGGGATGGAAAGAACTAGGTGAGTGTTAGTGAGCCCTCATCAATGTTGGCATTTTAATTATTAATAAGCAAAGGGCTTTTTGACCTAGACAGTGATCTAAAAATAAGCTGGGCGAGGTGGCGCACACCTGTAATCCCAGCACTTTGGGAGGCTGAGGCAGGAGAATCACGAGTTCAAAGCCAGCCTCAGCAAAGGCAAGGCGCTAAGCAACTCAGTGAGACCCTGTCTCTAAATAAAACACAAAATAGGGCTGGGGATGTGGCTCAATGGTGAGTACCCCTGTGTTCAATCCCTGGTACCAAAAAAAAATACACTATGTTTTGTCATTTTCCAATAAATGTTGTTTTAAGAGTGTGCTCTTCATCTTCCAATCTATTATTATTGATACTGCAACAGATGGTGAAGGAGGAACAGAAGATGAAAATAGGTCTGTTTCTGGGTTTCTTCACTTTGACACCACTACAAAAGGTAAACCTTTGATTTTATAATACATTTATTTTGTAGACGTAGTTAATTGCTTAAAACTCATGGAGATTATTGTGTCTGCAAATTCTGAACTGGTATAGAAAAACTATATAAACCAATATTTGTCATTTATAAATTTTTTAATAGCCAGGGTTATAGGATAGGAAGGAAATTATTTTTGTAAATGAATATAACAAATAAAATCAGATTTAGATTTCAACACAGTGTTCGGTTTCTTGACTAATGCCCTTTCTGAAGATAGTAGTCTTTGAGTGAGCTGATTATGATCGTTTGTCTCTTCAGATGCCTCCAGTAAATTGATTTACTGCTTATTGTTTTTAGTACGTCGAAAAATTCTAAGTATTCTTGACTCGATTGACTTCAGTCAGGAGATTCCTGAGCCTTTGCAGTTGGATTTTTTTGATCGGGTCCAGATTGAACAAGTTATTGCTAACTGTGAACATAAAAATATACGAGGACAGACAGTCTGCAATGTCAAGGTGAGGATGGCTTTAAGTATCCTGAGTGCAAGTGGTTTAATCATTGAGCCGTAAGAAAATGTTTATCCAATACCCCCTCCCCCATAGAGATTTTGGTTACTAGCTTATTGGTCTGTGTGTGTGTGTGTGTGTGTGTGTGTGTGTGTGTGTGTGTGGTTTTTTGTTTGTTTTTTGAAATCAAACAGAAAAATAAAACTTAATAGAGGACACTAACTTGTTTAAGACATTTCCCATCCCCTTTCTTATCATAATTATTCCACTGAGCTAGTACTGTAGAGTGGTTTTAACTATTTAATGTTCTGTCAGACAAATGGTAATGTCTTCACAGAAAGAGGAAGATAAACCAGTGCACTTGCATTGACTTACCTGCCATGGAGGCTTTTTGGTACCACTTTCTGGAATGTGAAAGATTCTTAGTGTTTTTGTCTAGAAAATGGATAGTGCCATTGATAGATTATATGTAGAGATATCTGAAACTCCCTTTAGGCCAGTTTGTAGTAATTGCTAGGGGTTATTATTTCTACCAGCATCTGAAGTGTGGTCTGTTTTTCTCTTTCCCCCTAATTATGTAGCTTCTTCATAGAGTTCTGGTAGCTGAAGTAAATGCTCTTCAGGGTATGGCAGCCATAGGACAGAGACCACTGCTAATGGAGGTAAGTTCTAGCAAGTATGTTAGTTTTACTCTTTTTTTTCTTTTTTTGGTGCTGGCGATTGAACCCAGAGCCTTACGATGCGAGGCAAGCATTCTACCAACTGAGCTGTATCCCCAGCTCCATCAGTTTTACTCTTTCAACTAGTTAAATGACCTAAGATTCTTGTTACAAGACAAGACTGTAAATTGACTTGTAGTTTATCATTTAGTAAACTACTTAACTATTTGCTGGGTACAGTGGCTCACATCTTGTAATTCCAGCTACTCAGGAGGCTAAGGAAGGAGGATTAAAGTTCAAGGCCATTCTCAGCAACTTAGGAAGACCCTGTCTCGAAATAAAGTAAAAAGGACTAGGGATATAGTTCAGAGGTAGAGTGCTTGCGTAACACATGTAAGACCCTAGTATAATCCCAGTACCACAGAACAAAACTATTTAAAAATTAAACCTTCGTGGAATCTTTCGTTTTTTATTTTGTAATTTTTCTAAACTGAACTGAAGCTTAATGACTGATGTATCACATTTATTTTCTGATATGCAAGTTAGGGATTTAGACTATCAGTGAGAGAATCATTTTTCATTACAAGTGAGGGAAGTTATGGGTAAGAGATTAGATGGGAAGAATCATATACCTAGAAACACATCTGGCCGGGCCAAGTAGAAAGGCAGAGAAATAAAGATGTGTTAGGGAAACATGCAATTGAACTTGGGGTTTAAGCAATTCTAGGGCTCTAAATATAAAAAGATGGTTGCAAGGAGAAAGATGGGGTTACAAAGTTCATTTCCACCCATACCACCTCTGTCCCTGCCTCTCTCCCTTTTTCCCTCCCTCCTTCTCTCTCTCACACAAACACACACACAGCTTTGTGTGTTAATTTTCATAGTATTGGCCACCAAAATAACATGAAAAGATATCTGCTGCCTGGTATGCATATTGTGGGTTTTCAGATATATGTTTTCTCAATAACTGACAGGAACCTGTTAATAACAGACACTATTTGCCTTTGTGTATTAACCTAGCATTTCAATTTCTATGGCTTTAGGAAATCAGCACTATTCTTCAGTATGTGGTAGGAAGAAACAAATTACTGCAGTGTCTTCATGCAAAACGGCATGTGCTGGAGTCATGGAGGCAGCTGGTTGAAATTATACTGACAGCTTGTCCCCAGGACCTCATTCAGGCAGAGGATCGACAGCTGATTATTCGTGATATTTTACAAGATGTACATGATAAGGTGACATGCTTCCTAAAGTACTTCATAAGTTTGAACAAATTATTCCATTTAAACAATATATTTTGTCATCCTATTTTTTTCCATTTTAGATTGAAAGTAAAATAGAGTTGTATGATACCATTGTTAAGACTTTGCTTGAGAAAGGGATTAATTCTGTTAAGTAGGGGCTCTCAGCTACTGTGGGTATATCAGAATTGTCTAGGGAGCTTTGTAAAAATATACATGGACAGATCACTCCTCACGCCTACTGAATGGTACCCTAGTGGTGAGACCATTTCTGTGAATTTCAACAACAAAAATTAAACATCCCTATTGAATGGAATTTTGATAGGAATCCCTTCTGGTTAAGAATACCCATTTTAGCTGGGCGCGGTGGCACAAGCCTGTAATCCCAGCACTTAGGGAGGCTGAGTCAGGAGAATCGCTAGTTCAAAGCCAGCCTCAGCAATGGCGAGGCACTAAGCAACTCAGTGAGACCCTGTCTTCACATAAAACACAAAATAGGGCTGGGGATGTGGCTCAGTGGTTGAGCAGCCCTGAGTTCAGTTCCCGGTACCAAAAAAAAAAGAACACCTGTTTTTCCCCATCATATTTAAATTTCTCCCTCTATATTAGCTTTTTTCCCTTTGAATGATACTTATATTTCATTTTTATATAGTTTTAGTAGTTGAAAAGTTAAATGTGTATAGACTTGTTAATTGTAGCTGAAAGCAGGATCCTCACTCTGGTTTGCCTTTGTACTTTAAGATACTGGATGACGAAGCTGCACAGGAATTAATGCCAGTTGTCGCTGGTGCTGTGTTCACCCTGACTGCTCACCTAAGCCAGTCTGTCCGCACAGAACAGAAGCAGCCATTGGTCTCAGGACCCAGAGAGGCCCATTACGCTTTAATGCTTGATAGTTCTTTCTCCTCACCTCCTCCAGCAGAGAACCCATTGGTGGGTTTTGCTTCTATTGGAGATTCTTCACTTCACATTATATTGAAGAAACTACTGGACTTCATTTTGAAGACAGGTTTTTTCATCTAAATTTTCTATAAATTACAAATTTTTATTTGTTTCAACTTTCATTGAAGAAAAGGTTTTCAAATGCCTACATCTATTTGATCTCCCCAGGTGGTGGATTTCAACGAGTGAGGACTCACCTGTATGGCTCTCTGCTTTATTACTTACAAATTGCCCAGAGACCAGATGAACCAGACACCTTAGAAGCAGGTAGAATTAGATCAATTTCTAATCTTGTTCTGTTTTTAGAGATGGATACTTTAAAAAAAAAGAAAATCACTTCTTCACCTTTTGGCTAAGCACACATATAATTAATGAATCTTAACATAATCATTAAAGACTAAAATCAAGGTTTGCGTATTTAATTGTTAAGAATTATGAAGATTAGTACATGAGTACTGTAAGGAAAAAAACACCCTCAAACAATATGTAAGCTTTATATACTTTTGTAACTCTCTCACTTACCTCTAGTTCCATTGAGCCAAATGTGCTATTCAATACAGGGTTGTACAGTATTTTTCTTCCCTTTGTACTATAGCACAGTATATATCTAGTTGATTCTTTAAAAATAGCTTGTTAAAAGAAGTCATAAAGATGCTAGTTTAAAAACTGCTGCTATGAGCCAGGCACAGTGACGTACACCTGTAATCCCAGCACTTTGGGAGGCTGAGACAGGAGAATCGCAAGTTCACAGCCAGCCTCGGCAACGGTGAGGCGTTAAGCCACTCAGTGAGACCCTATTAAAAAAACACAAAATAGGCCTGGGGGTGTGACTCCCTGGTACCAAAAAAATGAAAAAATAAAAACTGCTGCTGTGTAGTTGAAGAAAAATCACAAGGTTAATTTCAAATATAAGATACTGCTTTATTTGATGTATTTATGTAATCTTTATTTGATGTATTTATGAATCTTTTCTAAGGTTTACATGAATCTTATATGAAATGTATGATCATACTGTTAATTACCGTTGGATATTTAAATTACCTTTATAATACATGGGTTTTGTTGTTGTTGTTGTTGGGTTTTTTTGGTACTGAGGATTGAACTCAGGGGTACTCAACCACTGAGCCACATCCCCAGCACTATTTTGTGTTTTATGTAGAGACAGGGTCTTACTGAGTTGCCTAGTGCCTCGCTGTTGCTGGAGCTGGTTTTGAACTCACAATTCTCCTGTCTCAGCCTCCCTAAGTGCTGAGATTATAGGCGTGCGCCACCACATCCAGCTGGCTTTTTGTTTTGTTTTGTTTTTTTTAAATGTTTATTTTTTAGTTGTAGGTGACAGAATATCTTTATTTTATTTTTATGTGGTGCTGAGAATGGAACCCGGTGCCTTATGTGTGCTAGGCGAGCACGCTACCACTGCGCCATAATCCCAGCCCCTGGCTTTTTGTTTTTAATAAGTACTTCAACCAAAAAAAAAATTAAGAATGTGTTGGACATGGGGGCACATGCCTGTGGTCTCATCTACTGGGGAGGCTGAGGTGAAAGAATCATCTGAGCCGGCCAGTGTGTTCAAGGTCAGCCTGGGCAACACAGAACGTGTATAAAAACAAACAAAAAACCTATAATTTTGGAAGATTTTTGTCTACATTGTACCCGATCCTTTCTAGCCAAATTTCTCAAAGATAAAAGGAGATTGGTTAGCAGGATAATTCTAGAATATTGATTCTCTTGGCATCTCATAATTTTTTGATTTAAGTATGATTTATCTTTTTTGGGATACAATTGTTATTTTAGTGCACAAGCATGACATGTATACATTGTGTTTGTGAGGTTCACCTGGCTGGTCAGTGAAGAGTTTTTTTGTTGCATACAAGGGATAATTACTCAGTTCCTAAACTGCTTTTTATTGGAGTGGATATTTTCTGTTTTAACTCTTCAGCAAAGAAAACCATGTGGGAAAGGCTGACAGCTCCTGAAGATGTATTTAGCAAATTACAACGGGAAAACATAGCCATCATTGAGAGTTATGGTGCTGCCCTTATGGAAGTGGTCTGTCGAGATGCTTGTGATGGTCATGAGATTGGAAGGGTAAATTAACTGTTAATACTATTACTGAATAAGTATTTTTGACTTTCTGAACGTATAAACTGAATTGTTTTAAAAGTTAAGGTTTTATCAGGTTGTGTTTTTCTTTTTTTTTTTTTTTTTGTATTGGAGATTGAACTCAGGGGCACTTGACCACTGAGCCACATCACCAGCCCTATTTTGTGTTTTATATAGAGAGAATCTCACTGAGTTGCTTAGCACCTTGCTGTTGCTGAGGCTGGCTTTGAACTCGTGATTCTCCTATCTCAGCCTCCCTGAGTGCTGGGATTACAGGCTTGCGCCACTGTGCCCAGCTGAGATTGTATATTTCTTATATATTTTTCTAGGTTTTCTATAATGTACACATACAATTTTAGAATTATTTTAAAAAGCTATTAAAAAAACAACTACTTTAACAAGTAAATGTCTAGGTTCAGCTAAAATATATTTAATGCCATTATTAGGTTTTGTTTCAGAAACTTTATCCTGAAAGTTTTCCTTTTATTAATAAATTGA